>WSXT02141320.1:0-10474 GCA_011762715.2 Neuroterus valhalla
CCCCCCCCCCCCCCTCTCTCTCTCTCTCTCCCTCTCTCTCTCTCTCTCTCTCTCTCTCTCTCTCTCTCTCTCTCTCTGACTCTGCGACTCTTCCAGTTCTCACATTTCTCCTTTTTTTGTCCGTCCCACTCTTTCTGGGGACACGGTGCCGCTCACACTCGACGCGCCGCGTATGTGTATTGAACACGGACTTACACGTTGCGCGCGCGTGAAGGCATTTATGATTTCCTCTCAACGCGAAAGAGCAAATCTTCTGTCGGCGTTCCCGCGATCGCTCTACTTTTTTTATAAAAAATATTTATAAAGTTGCAGAAGGCAGTTGTATTTCTTGTTGAATATAAGATATTTAACTTTTCTTTCCTGATTCGATGATGCATATCCTGGTCTTTTGAAATCCGTCGCGAAATTTGAAAAAGAATTTTTGTTTCAAAACATTCAATTTTCGATTTTTTTGACAAACCACGACAAATACGAAAGAAATCCTTCTGAAGAATTTACTAATTACGTTCTACAAGAAAGACCTAACAGGTCAAAGCATCACTCTTTAAGATCTTAATCGTTCGCTAGAAAAATTTGGAAAAACCAATGTTTTAAGGAAAAAACACTGTAGCGACAAAAATGATTCAACCCTCATAAGACTCACAAAATATCTCCCTCACACAACAAAGAATGTTGAAAATATATTTAATAAAATGAAGAAGTAGATTCTTGTATCAAATTCGACTGCATTTTTCCATAAATGAAAAAAATGTCTTTTCGTGAAACTGTTTCAAACAAAAGAACTTTTCTTCTTTGGTCTCCAAGAGATCAATGGCCTGAAGTGTTGCTGCCCTTCTTATTAAAAATTAAACTGGCCAATAGAAATTTCTGGAATTCAAAGATAACAATTCGAAGCTAGAAAGATATTTTCAATTCCGAGATATTAGAATAACTTCCAAAACTGTCATTTCCTCTCAATTCACGAAATAGTTGAATTTGATCAAAAACATAGAAAGTAGATACTAACGCCAAACTTTTGAACTAATTGTATTCTACAAATTATATAGTTGAAGTGCTAATAAATTTTGAAAGACCATTTACCTTAGTTTTTCTGATTATCCGACTTGTTTTCCGAGATACAAAGAAACTTACACATTTATTTTCCTGAGCTAAATTAATTTGAGCAGCGATGCATTTTAGAAATAAGAACAACTGAACTGCATTATGTCTTTTCTTGTGCAAAAGATAAGTTATCTAATGATCGGAGCATTCTTTTCTTCACAAACCGGCATTCCTACAAATTGTACTCTTGTCAAAATGCCTCTCGAACGCTGTTAGTAATTCTATTACCATGCGAACAACTGAAACCAACTAAAGCGTGGTTGCGAAAATCTATGCTAGGGTACTACTTTCCACTTATAATGTACAGCAGTGGCGGAGAATGGAGCGAGGAGAGCGCCCCTCTCCTAACCCCTGCACCGTCTTGTCCACGAGCGCATTTCGAGGAAGGTGCGAGTTTGGGTGGAATGAGATTGAGTTTGCAGTGTATTAGGAGATTTAAGTATATTAGGAGCCAAACGTTGGAATAATTTATAAGCAACCTTCAGTTCAATAAATTAAAATTGAATTCTGATGAAATCCGGGTAATATCTTTCTCTACTAAGAACTGATTGTATAGTACGTATGACATAGTTCGAGAATTCAATAGTAACAAGAGCACTGAAAAAAATGTTTGGTGGACCGAAAACAAATTTGGTTGTCTCAATCAAATTTGTTGGTTGCTACAGGAGCAACAAAATCGTTTTGTTGAGCGAACCAAATTATTTTGTTGGTGCGTTTAGTTGAACCAACGAAACATATTTGATTGAATCAACCAAATATTTGTCAGACCAACACAATGATTTTGTGGGCTGAACGAAAATTTCGAATGTTATACAGAATCGTTTTGTTGATCGAACCAAACTTTTGTAAATTTAACAGAATAATTTTGTTGAATAAACAATAGATTTTTTAAAGAAAAAATCTATTTTATAAATAGAATATCATTCATTTTCTATATGAATAAAACCCTAAGAGGAAAAAAAGCATCGATTTAATAATACTTGCACTATTGAATTTCAATTTCAGTTATAAATAATTGTATAAGGGTCCATCATATAATTAGTAAAATGCATAATCAGTACAAACAATTTTTTTAAGGAACACAATTATTCATTTGATACATCGAAGAATTTAACTTTCAATAACTTATATACTTTTGTTTATAAATAGTATTTTACCTTAAACTCTAATCATCAAATGAAAATGAGATCTTTAAATATAAAAATATCGCTGGGCTTTTTTTGAACGCTGCTACCGGGCGCAAGTGTATTTAGTGCTTCTAAACTAATTCCTTCAGCTGAAAATTAAAAAGACTATACTTTATTCATCTGAAATTGACTATCTTTTTCCATTTTTACGATGGTCCTATTATCGTTATTATTAGGATGGTTACGACTGACATACATATATATCATATTTTGGAACAAATAATAGGAAGAAATGAATACTTGGGGATGTAGGATTTTCAAAATTTGATTGAAAAAATTTATCCTTTGATTTCGATCATAACGCTTATATTTTAATCCTAAATAAAATGTGGGAAAACACTCCACTTTCTATAAAAATACATTTTCTGGTATAGGATCATTAAATTACGAAACATAAATTCAGATTCAAAATATTTATGTCAGAACCTCAAAATTATGTTTCTTACTTTCAAGTCTGATTGGGACTTGAGCAATTGAATTCCACCATGTTATTCGCAATTTATATTAGAATACCTTTGATTGGTTATTCAAAACTGATAGAATCGTGTTTTTTCTGCACCAATGAGCGCTTTCTATTTTTATGGTATTAACGGTTCGTACGCATGTGCAGTGTGCACTGTTGATAAGAAGTGAATATTTTCTATATTTATAGACGTGCTATTTTGAATAAAGAATTTTGTTTCCAGACTAATACACTTGTTGTTTTTATAATTCTTGAATACCTGTAAGTTATGAAATAGTTATTTAATTTTTTTCTTGCGTTGTCTTGTTCTACCAGCCACTTTAAATTTAGCAAATGGAAATTTCAACCATACTTTCTTCTAAAAATGCAATAATCATTCTTAAATTGATGTGCAATTTTTTTTTATGAAATCGGGAATTTCCTTCTGCAGAATTTACTCGTGAAGGTTAGAAACTATTCCAATATACGAAAATATAAAATCAATTATTTCAATATTAGCTAGTTTTCAAGAGATATATTCTTAAATGTATGGTTGTTTAATCAGTTTTCTGAATTATATATACATGTAACATTTATTCCAAGGTTCTCCGGTTTCAGGTGGAACATCTCAAATCAGAACCGAAAATGGACTTCCGAATTGGTGGTTACTTTGTGTTATTAGTCATTTGCTCTGTTCATAGTAAGTAAAATCATTTTTATTAAAAAATGAAAAGCCTATTTTGTTTTGACGCACAACTCATACAATGCTAGTATATTATAGAGAACCACATTTTTTTACACTTTGATCATAAATACCAACAAGAGTCTAAAAAACATATTGCTGTTTTAAAAAAAAAATCTACAAATTTTGTCTTCAAACAGTTTTGGAGAACAACACCTATCCTTCCTATTTTAATCGACAAATAATTTTGTTTTGAGTAGAACCTTTTAGAATTCAGAATGTAGTAAATATATATTGCAGCATAATTTACAAATTCTACTATGATTCCTTTTTAACTTGAAAAAATGTACAAAATGTGCACATACATAAATATTACAGAGATGGAAGTTGAGACATCAACTCTTGGCACCCTTAGCGCAATTATTGGTACGCTTGAAACCGAAGATGAATTAATTAAATTTCGAATAAAAATATAATTCCATTGCAAAATGTGAGGAAGATGAAAGAAATTGATTAATTGATGCAAACCAACTGAACAGACGTATTATCTCTAAAAATAGAGAATGGTGCTAACAAATGCAGAGGAGGATAGGGCAAGAATTAGTACCTTACCCTGTTTGAGATTTTTCAGATTTCTTTTTTTTTTCGTTTGATTTGCATGGATTAATTTAGTTCAATGATTTCAATATTTTTATTATCAATATCGACAATTGTGTTGATGATGTCTGTGAGGTTTGCCTCAGTTGTCTTCTATTTATAATAACCTAAGGAAGTTGCGTAATTGACGCGTCGAATCATTCAAATTTCATGATAGACAAGAGAATAACACACTGAGATTTTGCATGAACTTTGTATATCTTTGAGTCAAAGGGCGTTAAAGGAAATGTCTGAAGATGGACTACAATCGGAATCTCATTGTATATTCTAAATTTCTCAAGGTTTTGTCAACAACAAATAATTATTTTATTTGATTGAATATTTCTCATTCTTTTTTCATCATTACAAACGCTTGAAGGTAGCTGGGAATATCCATTCGAATATCCTCACAAAATAAATAAATCAATATAACTTATTATTCGTGCATTCTCCCGTTTAGAAAGAAGTTATAAATATTTCCAGATAAGCTTTTTTGTTTCCTTGTATCATTTTTCGCGCTGAAGAATTTAGAAATAATATATTTTATTGCTTTGTTGACATTATTCTTATGTGCAGGTGATTCAATTTTATTGAGCCTTCTTCTGTAAAGCTATTAAATTTAATAATAATACTGATTTTCATGTATCCTTTTCAAAGAATGTAGAGTCTGAAAAAACCCACTATATAAAAATTTTCACCATCGCCGACTTTCCGATATTCTTATTGGCCCAAATAATAGAGGAAAGTTTCATTTTGAATGGGATAAGAAGAAAAAATCTACCCGCCGTGCGGGCACATTCTAATTCGGCTACTGTAATTTGATGACTGTGAATTCAATTTTGTTAAAGCTTCTCCGGCTTTAACGAATACATTCTCATCGCGTGTCTCGTGCTGCGTACTCGATCAAAGTTTTTCCGAAACTGTGGAATAGTTTTGTTGCCTATTTTTTTCACATTTTGTATTGTTTTCCTAGAAATTCAATTTTTTAATTTCTAATTTTTTTTTACGATTGGAACAAAAACTACGCGTCCAATGGGAAAAATTATAACAAATTTACAGATAGTTTTCGGGGGAACAACTTTTCTCTATCAATCTTTTGTGTTAGCCTCAGTCATTTTTTGAAAAATTTTATTATTTCATTTTTATAGTGATTTTTCTTGATTGAAATGAAAATTATACGTCTATTTGATTTTTCCCAAGCTTGTGTAAATTGTCCAAAAATTAATTTTTTTCATTTTTTATATGCTTTTTTATAAATGAAGAAAAAACTACTTGTCCCATAAAAAAGTTAACTTTACCAAATTTGAAGATCTTTTTTTGGTGCACAATTTTACTTCATTTATATTTTCCCGTACCTTGCATAGTTTGACCACAAAATGAATCTTTCTATTTTTCATCATTTTTTGTGCGATAAAAATTTGAAATCTCGATTCTTTTAGAAAACTTGAAACGTTGGTAAGATCATCCCAGAGGACTACCAAAAAGAAACATTTTTTTTATTCAAACTTTTTTTCATATCTTGCGTTGTTTGGCTGGAAATTCTCATTTTCATTTATATTTTTGAATTTTGAAAATGCCACAACTCTGACAATTTTGTTTCCAACAAAAAAAAGTCATGCGGATAAATTGTTCCACTCTTGACGTACTACGAAAAACCATACTTACAATTTTCGAGTCTTGAAAAAAAAGTCCAAAAAATTTTCCAAAATGCTCCCCCCTTTAATTTTTCGTCCAAAATAGCAGGTAAACGAACTTGACCTGTTTTCTTGGTCCCTCAAAATGGGTGCTGAAGCACGATCGAATATGATCCTTCTTTCGAAAGTTATCAAGTTTACAGATTATTTTTCATTATTTTTTGTGCGATCGAAATGTAAATTTTCGATTTTTGGAGAAAATTCAAAAAGTTGTTTTCATGATCTTTTAGGGCTCCCAAAAAGAAACATTGTTTCCTTCAAACTTTTTTTCATATCTTGCGTTGCTTGGCTCAAAATTCTCATTTTCGTTTATATTTTGGAATTTTGAAAATGCCACAACTCACACAATTTTGTTTTTATAAAAAAAAATCATGAGGATGAATTGTTTCACTTTTCATCTACTACAAGAAACCGTACTTGAAATTCTTCATTCTTGGAAAAAAAGCCAAAAAAATTTTTGAAATGCTCCCCCTCTTTTATTTTTGATCCAAAATAGCTGGTTGACGAACTCGACTTGTCTTTTTGGTCCCACAAAATGGGCGCCAAAGCACGATCCAATCTGATCATTCTTTCGAAATTTCTCGATTACACTGGTTACAGACTACAGACCACAGACAGACAGACACTTCCTTAAAAGCCATTTTTTCTGACTAAGGGGTCTCAAAACGTGGGGATTTCATCAAATCCACGAAAGTCAATTTTCACATAAAACCAATAACTTCTCCTTCAGAATGAGAATGTTAAAATGATGACGGACTCACCTGAACAAAGTTGAACCACTATTGATTATTTCAGAAGATACGGACATTGGATGAACGAAATTAAAGGCCTTCGGACTTTTTAAACATAAAAACGTGAAAAATCGATCACTCGAATTCAGCGCAGTATAATCTGTACCTGAGAAAAAAGTTTTTTCTTTTTGAACCTATTTTCTTCCTTCTTATAAATTGACTTTGAACTTCAGCTATCTTTACTGTCAATAAATGGTAAATAGTTACAAATAGTTACAAATAGTTACAAATAGTTACGAACTTTAGTTCGCACCTGAGTTACAAAATAGAAATATTAAGTTTGATACCTCTGAATGCTGATTCTATGAAACTGAAACCGTTTAGATAACGTCTCCAAACTTTGTCTCTGATTAATGTGTTTTCTTGTGTAATGAAAGTTGAAACAGAATTGTAGATTTTTACCTCGTATAGTGCAAATGGTATTTGTTATAAATCATAAGAAATTTGTTTTCTGTTTTTTGTTTACAGTTGCTGCAGCAGCCCCTGGCGTTTCCGTGAAGGTCAAAGGCCTTGCTGCCACTCTGGATAACGGACTGATAAAGCTGTCCTTGAGTACGGGCTCTACCATTGCTGAACTCATAAAAAATGGAAAAAACCTTGTGGCCCATACAAAAGCATCTGGTTATTTCGACTGGAATTCTTCTCACAAAAATCACAAATTCAGTCCCAAACGTCTTGATGTAGTCACCCAATCCCCCGAACGTGCTCACCTCAAGTATTCGGCAGATATCAAAGGATTCCTTAAACTTGAATATCATGTGATCATGGAAAAAGGACTAAGCGGTTTCTACTCTTACGTCAAAGCAGAAAATACCAACAGCAAACCAGTCCAATTTGACGAAATGCGTCTTGTATATAGATTAAATCCTCAAATTCTTAACAAGATCTCCAACGGCAGAAGAGAAGGCACCCCACCATCTGAGAAAGAGCTGAAAAAGTCGAAAGTGATTTGGGATGCGACATGGAAACTGGCTAATGGTACTGTCTATTCCAAATACGATTATGCAGGCTACCTAAGAAGAAGAAATTACCAGGGAGCATTTGGAAATGGGATTGGTATTTGGTTGATTTCCTCCAGCCGCGAATACCACGCTGGAGGTCCTCTAAAACAGGATCTTCTAGTTCATCACGGACCCATGATTTTGAATTATCTGGCTGGAAGGCACTTTGGTACACCAATTACAGTCACTAATAAGGGATGGAAGAAACTTTATGGCCCTTGGTTGATGTACGTCAATGACGGAAAAGATGAACAAGTGAAAGCTGATGTAATTAGTCGAACTAAACAGGAAGTAGGTATGTGGCCTTATAAATGGATGAAGGATCCGGATTATCCTTTAAAACGAAGCACCGTAACTGGAAAAGTTGATTGTCCTGTCCGAACCATGGTTATTCTTACATCTTCCTTGGGAGAAAAATTTGACCTTCAGGTTCTTGGATTCTCGTATAGTACAGAAACAGCCAAAGATGGAAGTTTCACACTCACCAACATCAGACCTGGAAAGCATAAGTTAACAGCATACCCTGTTGAAGGATTTGGCATTGGTTCTGAGACAGAAAAAGAAATAACTGTTAATGAAGGGAATATCAGTGCCTCTTTGCAATTATCGGTGCCAACGAAAGTGATTTGGTCAATTGGAGTAGCAAACAGGCTTTCAGACATCTATGTTTACAGTAAAGAGGAGCGTAATTTTGAATGGCAACACAAGCCACCGGCGAAGCTTGAATTCTATGTTGGGAAGAGCCAACCGCAGTTGAATTGGTATTATGCACAAACAAAACCTGGAACTTGGAGTATTAAGTATCAGGACAAACCAAATGGAAAACCCAGACTTTTACGAATCGGATTCGCCGGTGCAAGCTCTGATGCTTCTGTGACAGTTAGTGTGAACGGGAAAAAAATGAACGAATTCCAATATCCAAGTGATACTACTATTTATCGATGTGCAACAAACAGTGGCAACTTTCATGCTGAAGCTGTAAATGTACCGGCGAATGTGGTGAAGCAAGGAGAAAATGTTGTCGATTTATCACTCAAAAAAGGGTCGGTTATGTATGACAGTATTAATTTTTCATAGGTATAATATTGATACGGACTGACGAAATTCAGTTTAATTTGAAGCTTGGGTCAAAATTTCAAGACGGATTCTCGCGTAGTACTCAACTGCAAATTTTAATGAATACCATTTGTTCTTACAAGTGCTGAAACTCACTTTAAAAATAAGCTCTGTATGTTCGTGGATGAAATAAAAATGTGTTAATGCAGAAGTTTCAATTTTTTGGTTTATTTGCAATCCTCATTATTGTGTTTGATATGAATTTCATAAATCATAACTATCAGACACTTTGAGATGATATGAAAGACACTGGAGCCGTGTTGAAAATGACAAATATCATCAAAATTGAAAGCGGAAAGTTGTGTATTCAATTAGGAATTTCAATTCGGAATTTCCAAGTATTCAAAATTCATTATAAGGGGCTGTACATAAATTACGTGACGCGTTTTTCTTCTGTTTACACCATTGCATCTCTTTTGGCATCCTGGCATTTTTATTTTCCTCTTTGTTTAAACAAAAGAAAAGTGCGTCACGTAATTTATGGATGGCCCCTAACCATTCGATTTGAAATTTTACTAACGCAAATGCTCCAATTTTTATTCATTATGATCAGTTGGTTCCCAACTTGACTCAGCGGGCAAAATGTGAAACTGTGGCGCTGATTACATCTGGGAAAATTTTTGATTTGAATTTAAATATGCAACAGAACAACAGTGTCAAATTAAAGAAAATGGCTACGTCAGTAGTGCATAGTTTGACATTTTTTTTGGATTTATTCACGTGAAATTTTTATAATGTAGGTTATAGGTATTAAACAGTGATCAGTGATCAAAGTGTATTGCGCAAATAGTGAAACCGGGGAATGACTGTGAATTCAATAAAAAACCAGGCAGTTACTTGACTTAACCCAGAAAATTAAGAGTAAAAAATACGAATTATCTTGTTACAAATTAAAAAAAGATTTTTATAATTTCATTGAACGAATGTACATTTCTTTAGTCTGATTCTGAAACTATTTGCATATATCTATACTTTATAACAGACAGAATTTCATTTTTTTTTCCATTATAAGAAAAAGCTTTTGCAAATTTTTTGCTCTGTGAGTTTTTTGAGCAACTCAAGTTTGATAATCGAATTGATGATAGCTCAGGCATACGAGAGGATTGTCTTCTCCATTTTTCCAGAATATATGACTTGGAACAGGTAATTTAAAAAAGTTATTATTGTTTTTATTTAAGGGCAGGGAGTATCGAGAACGGAATATAATTTGAAATTCTTCACAATTTGAAAGTCCTCTCTTTTTAATTTACAATTTTATTAGAAATTGAATTTTTTTGTTAAAGGTGCACTATTTTGATTCAAAATTTACCTCTGGTTAAAAATGTGACTATTTTATTGAAAATCAATTAATCCTTCTTTGGTGAGAATTGGAGTATTTATTTGAACATCATTTTTTCAAAATTAAACTATTTCTTGGAGAATCTATATACTCTGAGGAAAACTACTCTCTTTTGTCGAAAATGATCCTTTATGGTTAAAAATTAATCTTTTCCACATAAAATATATCTACTCCACTCAAGGATTCATCATTTGACCTGCGAATTCATCACTCTGGTTGGAAATTAATTTTATTAACTATGAATTCTACAAATTTCAATGAAAATTTGTCTTTTTGAATTGAAAATTCAATTGTTTCGTTAAAAATTCACAGATTTTATTGAGAAATCTATTTTTTGGTAGAAAATTATTTTTCTCTTCTTGTTTAAAAATTCTTCTTTACGGTTAACATTTCAAGTCATACAGTTAAATATTTTTCATAACGCCTCTATTGAAAACTCGATTTTCAGTGCTCGTAGAGCGTGTTGAAACGCAAAGCTCCAACCC
>WSXT02141331.1:0-10474 GCA_011762715.2 Neuroterus valhalla
CCCCCCACGAGACTAAGGAAAAGACGGAGGTATGTGGCATACATTATTTCTATGACTAGTCACAGAGATGCCTTCCCTTCTTCCCCCACGAGACTTGGGAAAAGAGGGAAGCATGTGGCCTAAATTATTTCTACGACCAGTCTTAGATATGCCTTCCCGCCCACCACGAGACTTGGGAAGAGAGGGAGGTATTTGGCCAACATTATTCCCATGGCCAGTCACAGAGATGCCCCTCCACGAGACTTGGGAAAAGACGGCGGTATCTGGCATACATTATTTCTATGACTAGTCACAGAGATGCCTTCCCCCCTTCACCCACGAGACTCGGGAAAAGAGGAAGGTATGAGGCCTACATTATTTCCATGACTAGTCACAGATATGCCTCAAAGCACTACACGAGACTTAGGAAAAGAGGGAGGTATGTGGCCTAAAATCTTTCTACGAATAGTCACGGAGATGCCGTCCCTCCCCCCAAGAGACTTTGGAATAGAGGGAGGTATGCGGCCTACATTATTTCCATGACCAGTCACTAAGACGCCTTCCCCCTCCTCCATGAGACTTTGGAGAAGGGGGAGGTATGTGGCCTACATTATTTCTAAGAATCGTCACGGAGATGCCTTCCCGCCCCCACGAGACTTGGGAAAAGAGCCAGGTATATGGCCTTCATTATTTCCATGCCTAGTCACATATATGCCTTTCCGGCCCCCTTGTAACTTGGGAAAGGAGGGAGGTATATGGCCTGCATCATTTTTACGAATATTCACGGAGATGCCTTCCCGCCCCTCATGAGACTTGGAGCAAGAGGAAGTTTTGTGTCCCACATTATTTCCATTACTAGTCGCAGATATGCCTTCAAGCATCCCACGAGACTTAGGAAAAGAGTGAGGTATGTGGCCTACAATATTTCTACGAATCGTCACGGAGATGCCTTCCCGCCCCCAAGAGCCTTTGGAAAAGAGGGAGGTATGTGGTCAACATTATTTCCTTGACTAGTCACAAAGATGCCTTCCCCCTCCCCCACGAGACCTGGGAGGAGAGGGAGGTATGTGGCCTACATTATTCCCTCGAATAGTCTTGGAGATGCCTTCCCGACCCTCATGAGACTTGGAAAAGAGGGAGGCTTGTGGCCTCCATTATCTCCATTACCACTCACCCACATGCCCCCCCCCCCCCCCCCCCCCCCCCCCCCCCGGCCCCGCCCCACCCCCCCCCCCCCCCCCCCCTCCACCCATCTCTTTTCCTTCTCCTTACTTCGCGAAAACTTGGGACGAGGGACAAACGGGCATTCGTCAACTCGCCGACAGCTTCCTGTCAAACCTTCCCCTACTCCCGCGCTCGTCAGATGCTTTTTTTCCTCTGGCGCTGCTGCTGATGGCAAGCGTAAACACCGATACTGTTTCTTACTGCGCATCCGTAACAGAAAAATTATCTTCCCTGGTTGCGAGTAAAATTTTCTTGAAATGCAATCTACTTTTTTGTTGAGAATCCAACGGACTTTTAAAAATTCGTTCGGTTTTTCCCTTGAAATTCATTTTGATTTGGTAAAAAAGAATAAACAAGAACGAACGAAGAACTTCGCTGAATCACACAAACATTCGTTTCATCAAATATTGAAGAAATATTTTGTTTGATTCGAACAAACAGTTTTGTGCGTGTAGTATTGCTCTTTCGAAAAAAACGCTATTCCCTGTAAAAACCGTGCTGATAACATTCGACTCATTTTGTAAGAGTGAATAAATACAGAAAAATGGCACATATTATGAAAATCATGCCTAATATATGTTCACGAAGGTAAAGCTAACGAATCGCTTCAAGGACTGAGAATCGTAGAAAATATGAACGTAAGCATCCATCCTGGAAATGTAGAATAAGTAGTTTCGCCACTGATAAAATTATGAAGGAAATCAATTAATTAAATTTAGTGCTTTTCATATTGCTGCCCCTAAAATTGAATTGTGCAATATTGATCGTTTACCATTCCAGATTACCCAATCATCTACGCTTTGAAGTTGATTAGGTCTAGAGAAATTATTTATAATATTTGTTTTTTCTTGGTTAGATTCTCATTTCATGTATATCCTCTTTGGGTTTTGACATATCTATATTTCCTCCTCCCGCAGGGGATCGTCAGACATTGAACCCTTTAACTCAAATCCCTTCCCAAAATCCCCAATCACCCCTACTCTCATAATAAGCCTTCAAGCAATGCCTGACGTACTGAATCCTGCCAGATTTTTTAACTATGAAACCCCCTGTCGTCTGCAGGCAGTGTCATATATGAAACGTTTGGATTCTCCTGAACATTTTGTGACGGGAGTGGGAAACTGCCGAAAACCAAAACACTCATCGTCGGCGTCAAATCTTTCGCTCGGCAGTAGTTAAACTTAGTGAGAACACGAATAAGCGAGAATACCGAACATTCACCCACCCGAGCGCTAACCACGCCCATTCATGCTTCATATTCGAGATCCCGCCGAGTCGAGAACCACCACGCAGCTACTGCCGTCGGCTTGTTCGATTTATCGTGTTCTTTATGAGAGTTTGAAAGTCTTGGATATTTCGAAAAATTTCTGAGCTTACCCTCAACCTTCTTCCTAAAAACATCTTGTAAATTACCTTTTTTGGTTAAAACTTCTATTAGTTCGTCAAGAATTCAACTAATTGTTTGAATTTACACTTCTGTATTGAAAATTTATACCGTCAGGCAGAAAATTTATTTGTCTAGTGGGGGCTTAAGTTTTTCGCTTTTCCTGTTGGAATTCAAGTGTCTTATATGAAAGATGTGCTTTCTAGTCGAAAATACAACCGTTTCGTGTAGTATTCTTTTTTTTGGGTTTCATATCCAAATATTTGACTTCGAAGCTTCACAACTCAACTCCTCTGTTGGAAACCTCTGTGTTAGAAGTTTCTAAATGGCTGTGTGAAAGCTATGCTAACGGTTCTTCGGAAAGCTTTCGAAATCCATTGAAATTTTCTGATTCTCTTCAATTCTAGGAAATGCTTCTTATGATACTCTGTAAATCTGTAAGCGTTACGTGAAGTGCCACGAAATCTTCAAAACTGTCTGTGATCTCCTAAAACATTTCAAAGAATTAAGCTTAGTATTGTTAAAGAAAAAAACGAATTAGCAGGTTTAGATTTGAATCTCTCATTTTCAGAAAGGAAATAGTTCGAATTCTTCATTATCAGCGTGACATACTTCTATTACAGAAAACAAATTTACCTACGTCACAGCTAGATTAACCCTTCGCCTACACACCAATTTTTCCGAACATCTCCTACACACTGGTTCAATCTGACACTGTTCACTTTTTGATTGCGTATTATTCCAGAACTACTAGATCGATTGGCTTCTGAAAATCAGGAAGCAAAGTTTTTAGTATGTTTAATTAATTTATAAGTATTATAAAGGCCTTTTAGGTCTTGAAGATCACTAAAAAAATTCGTGAAAAAATGATTTGTTTGGAAAAATCTAAATTCGTTCTAAAAATCGTAAATTTTTCAATTTTTAATGTTTTCTGATAAAAGTTTACATGAATACTCTCGAAGTATGTTTGAATGATATAGAAATTAGTCCTCTATTGTATTTTGAAAAACAGTATTTATTTTGCATACTGACGAAGGCTATCTGGAGAGTGCGAGAAATCTCTTTTTTTTCATTCGCATGAATAAAAAAATTATCTGTTAATAAATAAATAGAAAAAAAGTTATATAAATTTTTTATCTTTTCACTGTAAAAGTATTTTACATTTTATAGAAAAACAGCAAACATAATCGAGTCATATCTAGCACAAGCGTTGCACAACCAAGTGGGCACACATGTCCTAAGCTTGTCCTCTAGACGTCTTTTGGCGGAAGTCTTGAGGTGCTTCATCAAGGATAGGCTTTCGCTGAGAGGAACATTCTCTCACACTGTACGCCAATAACTTCTATTCGAGGAGTACGGCGGGTCGTATTTTCAGACGCAAAAATCACTTGATTTTAAATATAAACAAAAACAAATAACAACGCAATATTTGGAAAAAATCCGTCTGACAAAGGCTTTATTAGGGTCTAAAGATGAGGTGGTTTATGCGATGGATAACAAATCTTCTCGGTTGCGAATTCCATTGCCTTGTTCCAGATTCGTCTTCTGTTTCGGAGATGCAACTGCCACTGTTGAAGGACTCGAACATCTTGTTGGAACTTGAAAAACTTGATTCAAAATTAGACATCTTCGTTGAAAATGTTTGTTCCGTCAGAATGTATTCTTCCAGTTGAGGATTCTACTACTTTGTTTTGGTTTTTCCTCCAGCTGAAACTTAGAACTGTATTCTCGGAAATGCATGAATTCTTCAGAAAGTCCTTCTTTTTTCTGGTAAATTGATCTCTCCAGTTGAAACATCAGCTTCTTAGTTGAAAATCAACTTCTTTGTCAGAAATTTTCCTTCCTGATTCGGAACTTAACTTTTTTCTTCAAAACATAGATGTATTTTAAAGAAATCGTCTTTCGGGTCACAAATGAAAACTGTTTGGTTGAGACTCAACTTGTTTTTGTTGAGGATACAATCATTCCCTAGTGATTCAAATCTGTTTCTTAAAAATATCATTTGAATTTGTAAATCATTCGTCTTTTTGTGAAAAAAATTGTGATGTGGAGGTGTCTTTTGTAAGCAAGCCAGCAGAAGAAGTTCGTTAGTCCTTTTCAAAATGTAGCATTCATATTTCTGAAGTCTCCAGAAACCTTTCGAGACTTCAAACCAGTCAATGTGAAGTGCAATCATTTTATCTTCTTACATATTTGACAGGATTTTTCCCATTTTCGACATCACTTCACATTATGTTCGTTTTTGATGTCTCGATTTGCTCATTCTTCTGTGTTTGATGTATTAAAAACCTATTCCTAAATTCAGATCAAACTTATTGGAAAAGGTACGCAATACACCGAAACGGAGACGAATTATGGGAAGAGGAGTTTTCTCTTCATGTAAAAATTAAATCTGAGAATAAGAAGAAATTTTTGACTCGATTTATTTTTATCTCTTTAACGATTGACCGTAAGACGAAAATAATTTCTACAACTATTACTCCAGTACATGACTAGCACACATATAATTTTTTCCGTCACGGTAACGATATTTTTGGATTCTCGGACTTCATACTTTGACCTTGCATGATATAAGTACTCGTATTTATTGAGCTGACAGACAATCGGTTGACTCCATTATTTCTTCCAAATTTCTATCTTCAGAAGATCAGTACAATCTACCTTTTCCAAATATATAGCAATCGCGTGCTGTGACGAATTGCTCTCTGATCATCACGTTACCCCGGGGAGACCGAAAGTCCAGTTGCTTAGAGGCCAGCCATGAACATTCAAAATAAATTTAAATTGAACAAACAAAAAAAACTACTCATGGCCTCTCGGTAGCTCCATTTACGGTCGAAAGTTTACAGAGAAAATGATTGAGATATTTATTCTGCAATAATACTCGGAATACTGAACTAATAAAAAAAACAAAGCAAACTTGATGAATTCGTAGTTTTCTCAGCCGAACGCATCACATTCGAGGAGGAAAATCTAGTTATCAACTTAACATGTGGTCCTGGTAGCCATTTAGGTTACAAGGCCAGCGACCATAAACCCGAGAAAAGGCGGAAATAAAATATATGGAAACGGAGCACTGCGCGTCAAGCGAAACAAAGAGAAGCAATTCGGAAAACTGTCAAAAAGAATCAAGAGGGGCGAGGCCAGGCTAAGGTTTTCAAACCCAAAGAACGATAAATCAAAACGATCATTAACCTTAGCCTTACTTGACAGAAAAAAAGGAAAACAGTACCCGTGATATTTTGGAATGCATGATTCCTTTCGAAAATCCCTTTTTTGTTATTTTGATTAGTTGAGTGATTCTCCTCCACCACCCTGTCAAACGCACATATTGAGAGAACCTTTTTCCACCGTATCGTTTGCCAAGCTCAAGCTCACCACTTCAGGTTTGTGCGGCACATGCGACCAATCACAGCGCCCGCAGGGCGTGCCATTAGTACAATAAGCCAATAGACGGCGTTCAAACTTTTATGTTCCTTTCGGAATACTCCTATTCTTTTGATTACGTGAATACGTCAAAGTTAGTGACCCTAGGTAAGCATAAGCAACAGTAGATACGGTATGATATAATGATGGACTTAAAAAGGCGAATTTTTCGAGATTAGTTCGGCAACATAAAAATTAGAGAGAATTTACGCGCGTACAAGAAGTGTTTGCGTATGAACACTCTTGTAGATCGTGAAGCAGAAATTCTCCAGATAAGACTTGCTGATTGGCGTGGCTGTCAAAATCGATGGTTAACAGAACAATCAGCGTGTGGACTCAGTGTGACGTTACAGGTTCTCCCATCTCTCTCGTGTTTGCCTCAAATCTAACCCAAAAAGAATCCCCTCGGAGATGACGCCAGGTGTATAATTAGTGGTGCTTGAAAACAAAAGAAACAAAAACAAAACCGTGTATACAAAAAAAAATGTTAATAAGTTTCGCGAGTGCTCTGAGAATGAGTACTGCGGATCCCCTTCTGTGCGTTCATCAGGAAGATTATAACAGAGTCCGCCCTGCCCACAAGAAATTCTAATGTGACGAAAGTGAAGATTTACCGCGCCACGGTACTTACGCTTATTTGAAACGTTCATAAAATCCTATGGAATTTCTGTTGATGTGTGCTGTTCGGCATCTAGATCTTCGATCTGAAAAATCATTCGCTCACGTGTTATTAGTGAACGTACAACCGATGATCAGAATGATGGGTTGCACTTCATCTGATATCACTCTTACGCGCACAACTCCGTTGTACACGTTATCGACACATTCGACACCTGACTCTTTCTTGAGCGTTGATCGCTTGTCTGGTAATCCCGGAGGGTTGATCTGGTGATTGATCTTCTCTCTCTCTCCTCCTTTTTTTAATGCAGCTATCTCACTTTGAATTCTTTTAGAGCATTGAGTCAACGCAGCTGACTGTTCATCTGGTTTAGACATAGCGAGTGGTAAAAAATTTCTTCTCTCTCGCGGTGCTCCTTCGGCATCAGAGAAGTACTAAGTATCATGATTCTGATCCTGTCAATATGTGTTCTGTGTTTTCTATCTTAGACAAGTTCTAAAACAGACGAATGCAAGCCTTACCTTAATAATAACTCCTGCTTGACTCGTCCTTCTTCTCATTGCGATCTGTCATTCTGCGCTATTTGTTCGTAGGGCTTTTGGTGGTAATGGGTATTTTCCTGAAAGTTCTCTCAAAATGTTTCCAGGTCAGGAATTCTAGGAGGTTTGTTCTGAAACAATAAAGAGCCTCACCCTTCATGTGAGATTTTTTCCGTTTCAAGATCTGAAATAACATGACGAGTACCATCAGAAATCTTCGCGAGAACATGCGTTGAACATATTTTTTATTCGTTCAGGGAAATGCGCATATTCGTTGATTGTAGATGATGATAAGTTTTATCTTTGTTTGCTCGATGTACGCTTATAATCACACCACTACTCAGTACTGTTTCACTCCCCGCCACGTGTTATTTCCGCATTTCGCCGTCTCAACTCGCTCGGTCCAATACCGGCGAAGTTCCTCTAGATCCAATTTCCAATTTTGGCTCGTTAGGTCCCGTGACAATAGTTTCTCTCCCTTGGTATGTTTGATTAAAACATTCTGCCACACGGTTTTATCTCTAAAAATTATATCTGTCGTCCAACTTGTCTCTACTCCTAGAGATTTGAATCATCGCATGCAGCACCCGATCAATTTTGGATTCGAAGTACCACGAACTCGTTACTGGATCACTTCAGCCCCATTTTTTCACGTGCTTCTCGAATCAAAAACGTACGCTCATCTGTTAGAGTGATAAGGATCGGAATGTTCTTAAAAAATTGAAATCATACAAAATTTATGCACCAACCATAGAATTTCGCTCGTCGTCAATTTTGAAATTTGATGATAATAAGATATCTTCTGCGAGTCATAGCACAACCCTTAATCGATCACTATCACGACTGATCAAGATTCCCAAATATTTTGTCTGGCGTGGCAACCTAAACACCCTCGTGACAACAGTTCGATTTTCTACGATTTTTCTGCAAAGAGGCCTGTATCTAAATTCTTGAATGACCTGAACTAATTAGGTCTTATGATAAGCCAACAGAGAACTTACATCAGATCATATTGAATTCATTTTTTTTCAGTGAATGTAAGAAAAGTTCTTGAGCAAGGCTAAAAACGTTTGTGCTTTTTAACAATCCGAGGAATTTATTCCTCACGAAATACATAGATTTTAAACCTCGAGTAAAATGAATACGTTTGCGCTCGGAAAATCCTTATTCAACCAGGAGAAAAGAACATTCAACGGAAACAAATTTTATGTAATAGTTGATATGACACACTATCAGAGAGTAGAATCCTCAAGCGGAGGGGATCTTACGCAGAATCCTAATAAAATTTTTGCGAATCATGATTCACATGTTGAATGATACTGTCTTTGCAATTTCACATTTAGGATATCTCCATTCTGAAACAATAATTCTCAGATCGTTGAAGAAATTGATAAATTATAAATCTCTCCTTTTTTCCTTACAGAATCGGTGAATCCTGTTATAGAAATAGAAGAGCGAAATGGAGAACGGTATGGTGTAAAGTGTAATGAAGTAGTTTATCCTGATGGAACCTTTTATATTGAAGATGGTAATTTAGAAAATTCATATAAGACTCGAAAAAAAGGTTAGAGATTAAGCAGAAAAAACTTGCAGATCCGAGGCTAATCCCTCAAGCATCGCTGCATGCTCAAATTTTTGGTTTATATGAAATTTTGTACTGATCAAGGGATGATGGGATGCAAAAATATTATTTGAAATTGAATTGATTGGTTTTCTTAATTCTTATATAATCTCATGATTTTATTGTTCTCACCTTATCCGATCTAGAAGCAGGATATGAAAGGGTACACTGGATATCAGACAAATTTTTTAAACCTCGTCCTACTGATAGACTCGCCCGTAGTGGAAGAAAAATTGCAGCACGCCAGGGAGGCAAGTGGGTCGAATTGGATAAGCATGGCAAAATTGGTAATTTGAAAAAGCTCAGAACAAAAACGATTCCACTTCTGACCATTTCTCCTCATTCTGCATACGTTCCCTCAGAAGTATAATTTTTCATTTAAATAATATTTCCACGATCGGGACCAAAACTTTGCAACTCATCAGAAAATGTCCTAAAAAAATGTATGGTATTCCGAAATTGAGGGTTCCTCATCAGTAATTTTTTTTTATTCCGCAAAGTTAAACCAAAATATGAATCTTCGATTCTTCTAAAATAGATTCCCGGCAAATAATTCAGGACTGTTGGTCGATAATGGCTAGTCAATGAATTTGTCTTCCCTTCGAAATGGAAAAAAAATGGTCGAAAAAATTGCATTTACACTTTCAACCTCACTGAGGGACAGGACTGAAGGTTGAAGATTATCAGTATTCCATAAGTCGCCTAATCAATTACTAATGCAAAACTTGTTTCAGCCCTCCTAAATGGTAAACCAGTGGAAACCACACCTTGGAATGGTGATAAACTGGAGGACATGGACGGCGTCTATTTCGCAATATATGAAGGAGGTCACTTTCACCTGTATACCAAAAAATATCTGCACAATGCGCCAGATAATTAAAGACGGTAGAAGGTTTTATGAGAGTAACGTATTATATCGTACCTAATTTCCAGTGCTTTTTTGTTCCTATTTCAACATAGATTTGGTAATATAAGGGATATGTGCATTTACGATTAAAAACATTGTTCTTATTCAGAAAACTAGTTTTTCATTTTTTGGTGAGTTATCATGTTTACAAACGGACGGAAATACAGACTGACACCATCGCTAAAACAGAATTTTCGGCTGCAGGGGGTCCTTAAACGTTGAGATCCGTTGAAAATCAAAGATGTGGAATTTCGGGTGATGCTTATACTTTCTAAATCATAAATGATGATAATGTAATACAAATTTTGATTTCAACATGTGCTGTACAGTAAAAGTTTGATTTTGTAATTTTTTTATTGGAATTCTCGTGATAATTCAAAAAGTCATATTGATGATCCTGTAGGGCTCCCCAGAAGAAAAATTTTTTTTCTTTGACTTTCTCTTTCTTCATGTGTTATATGGCTGAAAATTCTCATTTTGATTTCTATTTCTGAATTTCGAAAATGACGCAACTCTGAAAATTTTGTTTTCATAAAGAAAAAATCATTCGGATAAATTGTTTACGTAGAGTGTCCCCAGGCTGCGGATAGAGGAAAGGCCCCTGAGGTTAACTGCGAACACAAGAATAAGCAGTCGCGGACAGCCGATAGGAACCAGTCGTGGGTGTGGTTAGCCCACATTGGTATATATATGTACAAAATAGCCCGGTTTGAGATGATCCGCTCTTTGCGCTCTGGCGTAATAGGCGGGGCATAACAACACGAGACTTCAACGT
>WSXT02141353.1:0-24537 GCA_011762715.2 Neuroterus valhalla
CCAATTCAATCTTTGGATTCATTCCCAAATAAACAAACAATGAGTCCTTCCTATAATCTGAATCCCAAATTAGTTTCAAAATAAACAAAAAACTCCCTCTTCCAATTCAATCTTTGGATTCATTCCCAAATAAACAAACAATGAGTCCTTCCTTTAATCTGAATCCCAACTTAGTTTCAAAATAAACAAAAAAACTCCCTCTTCCAATTCAAAGCTTGAATTCATTCCCAAATAAACAAATAATAGGGCCTTGATCCGATTCAACTCTTCAAGTTTCTGATGAATCATCAATGAACAGAATAGCACGCTTTTCTCGATCCAACTCCTTAATTTGTTAATTATTAAATCTGAAAAATCATCCTCCTCTATTGAGCTCTCAACTTTGTTTATGAATAAATATAAAAAATTTGGTTTTCTAATCCAGCCGTAGAATTTTCTTAAAAATTAACAAATAATAAAAATATCTCTTATCCTACTCTTCAATTTGTTAATGGATGAACGCAGAGTATAACGCTCTTCCCGAACCAACTATTAAATGTGTTGATTACTAAATAGAAAAAAGCCTCTCTTGATCCAACTATCAGAAAGGGAAACTGTATTTCTCGATCAAACTCTCGAATTTATTCCTCATTAAACACAAAGAAAACCGTCATTCCCGGTCCAACTCTTTGAATTTTTAAATACATAAATTGAGAGCAGAAACTTCTTTGCCGTTTTAACCCTTTAAGATGTTTACATAGTTACACAAAAAATGAAGGGGTTTTTCCGAATTAACTCTTGAACTTGCAAGTAAATTAATATAAAAAACAGTCCTTTCCAATCTAACGTCTTCAAATATTAAAACTATAAATTTGTACGTATTTTAATTTCTATTAACCCCTGGATGCTGAATTGGTTTCATACATTCCCAGAAACAATAAATATTTTATAACATTTGTTGGAATGAAAGAAATGATATGTTTAGGAATCACTTAGATGAACAAATTCCAAATTTTTTCCTTCTTCTGTGAAACAAAAATCTATTTTTTGATCAATGTAGCTCAAGACTAAGTTGTGGGTCAAAATTGGCTACAAAAATTGATGAGAAAGAGTCACTAAATATTCTTATAAATATTTTTACCAATGAATTTTATTCAAAGAATCTCTCTTCAATTAAAAAATTGAGAAATAAAATTATTTTCTGTATCTTTCCAGATTCATGTGTCGGTTACTAACAAAGATATCATTTTTAAGTTTGCAATATATATTTAAAGTTTTTGAAGGATCCGAAAGGAATAATAAGAAATGAAAGATAAACATCCTAAGTTTCTCCGAAGTTACAAACAGATGTTCCGTAACATTTTTCCTTAACTGAATACTTTAATATATATTTCAAGAATTTTTAATAGAGAGAGAACATTTAAAAAAATTTTAACCGGATCCAACCTGAACTTCCATTTCTTGGACATTCTTCCTGGAAAACCCGTTATAGAATAAATAACGTTCCACCTTACTCTTGAAACTTTTCAAAACTCTCATAAGAAAATTAGGTGTCTGGTAGACAATTAAAGCATAGAAGAAAAACAGTTTCCTCACTTTTTTTTCCAAATATAATGAATATTCGAATAAAAAACAGTTTAATGTGAAACATTGCATAGAATGCACAGAAAACAGTGTCATCATTTTTGTTGCAGTTCATTTCGACTGTTCCGAAAAAAGGTCGTAACAAAAATTTCCGAAAACAGAGTGTATCAACTATATTCTACTTCAATGTAGAACTGCAACATACACATAGCTGCATTATCTTCCTCCGATGTCTTACTTTTTTTTTGCAACTCAAAACATCACCAAGTCGGCGTTTCTTTCGAGGATCCACGTTTTTCTATTTCAAGTTGAGCAATTATTCATGGTGGGAAATATTATGCAAATTTTACATCTGATGCATATATTTTCAAGATGAAACGAATAAAAATTATGCATAATTCTTTCAACAATGCATAACCTTTCCGCCTGGGGTGTCAAAGATTATATTTCACATGGTAAAATTTCTGAACTGTTATACAAAAGCGATGCTCAGAAGGGTTTATAAATCTTCTTCAGGTGTTTTTGGTACATAAATATACCTGAACCACATTATAAAATGAATAACATAAGAACGCAGATGTCATTCACATCAGAACAGAAATTCCAAAAACCATCTATTCTGTGTATACGTCTCATATGTGATAATGAATCAAAATCATAGTATACACCCTGTATTGTAACTCTGGATTCGACGGAATTAGCCGCATCAGTAATCAAATCCATATCCATCAAATCCTGATTCGAATAAGTCAAAACTCAAAATGATACCAATGAATGTACTCTCCAAGAAGAAACTTATAAGTTTATGTGTTCCGAACATGTATTCTTAAATGAACAAAGCAAGTATAGTTGGAACAGTTGCTAAAAATTCCATGCGCAACATTTGCATGCTTAGAATCATAAGTATAGCTAATGCCAATTAAACTTAGCAGCATACGTTGTTATTACCAACACGCTACTCTTAGTTCACCAAATGATGCAAGCATACGATGACGTCCATCAAATGAGCAAAAACAAAATCGAGTATTCATTACTCCAAATCATCTTTTCTCATGCACATGTCACGTCTTAGCTTCTTGACTATATCAAAATTGACCTCTTTGGTGATGTTACAGAAGTCGAAGGTGCACTTGATTATGGATCCGGGGCTTGGAGCTACGTCCCTGAGTCGGTGGTGGTAAGCAGAGCCTCGGAGGGGAGCCAAGTTGGGCGAGTCCAAGTTCCAAGCCTTAGCATCAGGCTTGGAAAAGTGCCTCTGAAAACCATCTGATCACGTGATTTTGGTGACTCACTCGGCCTCACCGGCCTCTTGTTCAAACAGTAGTCAAGACATCTGGATTTTGGTTCCCTTAGTTTCGGTCCTAAAATCGTCTGGAGGTGCCCTAAACGCCTACCAGTACCCAATGAGATACCATCGGCCCACCAGTTCTAAGATGAACTTCCTCACTTGGGAGAAGTTTTAGGCCTGGAGTAGTATACTTAACTGGTATATTTTGACTGAGAGCGATTCATGAGATACCCTAAAATCTAGAAAGTCACCCAACGCTTGGTCAAAACTTGGAACCGAGGACAAGACTATCATCGAGTTCCTCAAAATCGACCTATTTCCTTCCAATACCTTGATTTTCATAGATTGATGCTGACTTACAAATAATTCTAGAACCAACTATGAAATAGTAATGTGTTACTCAAAAGTATAAAACACGAAATAAAGAACCCTTTCATTTATGTCTTTATCATGTAGATCTTGGTGACTTATTGCAGAAAGACAAACATAGAATGAAAGTATAACATTCTTTAGTGCTACTAGCTATGTGTTATCAATAACAGATGAGACAGCAACAAACCTAGCTGAATAATTCAGCTCGTTTCAGTCAACATCGACCAGTATCCACACATATGCGAGCAAATGTTCCGATAAAGGTTTATTGTTATAGGATCATATACACAATTGGTTGCTACGTATTGATCATTCAAAACATGTTGAGTGACGTGGGTATTGCGCGTGACAAAAACAACTCGGGAGTATCTGCTTTCTAAATTGTAAGACTCTATAAATAATAACGCCTAACGTAAAAAAACGGGTAATCAGCCAGCGAATAATCGAATATGTTCAGCTAGAACAGCTGAAACAACTAAATTATCCAAGCGAATAATCGGTTAATGAATTAATTACCTGGAGTGTGCAAATGACAAAATATCCTATCGCGAAACCGATCCTTGCCAAACTCAGGTTTCAGCTGTTTCAGATAATTTATTGGATTATAAGTTGGCTGATTTAACTGTTTTTTAACTGAGAATTTGTAAACAATTAATTGGTTGAAGCACACAGCCGTAACAGGAGCATAATTATTTGGCTGTAAAATTAGTTGAAATTTTCCAACAAGTGTCAAATTGGTGCAAAAAGATTCCTCTTGAGACAAATGAAAATCCATCTCAAATTGCCGAAGAAATTCCATTTGTTTCAAGAAACATTATTTTGACCCAAGATGATATTTGAGTGATCTATCTGTATGGCCAAACACGATATTTGGGCATATCTTTTTCTTAATAAAGTCATCTAATATAATAATGATTCTAACAGTCCTAAATAAAAGCATCATATGTTGTATATCCTGCTTATATTTTCAAATCCTTTCTTTGTTTCATTTCATATATTGTCGGGTGTTGATGCGTAGTATATAGGAAAGGCAGAAAGCGTACATCGTAAAGCGAGCGTGCGCAGCGACCGCAGCAGAGCACACACACACATCAACGAAGAACAGGCTTCTATCCACAAACGAACTGGTTTGTAGAAGGTACCTTCCTGGACTCACTGAATAAGAAACACTGTTCATGATCCGTCAAAAAATTTGCTAGGTGTTCTGAAAAGATTCCAGAAAGTATAGCGGTGCAGAGAGAATTGAACGGAATGCGATTGGGAGAGGTCAATTATAAAAACGGTTGATTTTCCAGTCAAAATAAAAATCATAAGCGTTCCATTTTTATACTTAACATTGCTATTTTGCTAGATAATTTATGTGCAAGGATCATGCTATGTTTGGCATGCTTAATGTCGGTTTGTGGGTTTCGCCGATAATCCTCGAACTCAAGAGTCTGACTAGGAAATTATGTTTTGTAACAAAATAATCTGTGAAATGCTTAACTTCAGTGTTTGTTATAAAAAATAGTCTTACACATAGATAATCCTTTTTTAATCAATCCAGATGCATAGGTGTTTTAATCCCTATCGTAACTTTAATTAAAGCTGTATAGAACATAAATAATGATTACTACCGTACTAAGGAAAATCTTACGCAAGTGATTTTGCGATTACGGGTTATTTCCTTATATCTGACAATGGTGAAGTCGACCTAAACCACGACAAACCCTATTGCGTAAGTTTTTCCTTAGTACGTCAGGTTTTCCTTTGTACGACAGATAAGATTCTAGTCCATGCGGAGCGCAATAAATCGATTATCATACAGTGTTGCCGTTATCATGTCACCAGACAACAAAACCTTATTTTCTACTCTACGGATTCCCACCCACCTGATTCACAATTCCTTTCTATTAAAATATATTAGGAATAATTGCGAATCAGGTGAGAATCTCATATGTGAGTTATACGGGGTTTCCTGTTTTGCACGAGTCTACGCGAGAACAAAGAACCCATTGAAATAACGACTATGTTTGCGACCATGCGAAATTCCAAGCAGTCGTATTGAATCTGTTTCCTTCTTTTGAGGTTAGACTGTCATGAATCGTACTATTCTTTGAATTTGTAAATTATTGAGAGATTGAAATAAATGATACGTATTCGATGATATAGAAATACCCAAGGATCAAATTGAGCCAGAAAATCACATCAAAACATTGCACAACGAGTAGTTTTTATTTGTCGCACCATTTAGTTCTCAATAACTGTTTGCAAAGTTTAGATGTCCTAGGTTTCAGTATGATGATGCAACATTGGTTCAGGACGAATATAAGTATACCATCAACTGCATTGCGAAGATGTTTTTGCGGAATTTTTGTACCCCACGCGCATCAAAGCACCAAAATCTGAGCCAAATCTCTTGGTGCATGACCGTCTCGTCCCCTCTCCATATGCCTGCTATCTTTGCCTAATCTTTTTCAGATAGAATACATCTCTATTCTTTTCCTCTGAAACAATTGTGCTTTAGGCACCCACTCCCAGGTATCAAAAGTCTCCCTGTCAATACATCAAATTTCCAAGTCCTCTATCTATGTACTGAATCGCATCTTGTTGGGAGAGAAAACTCTGATTCCGAATATTGTTTCATCATCGGCTAAATTAGATCATGTGTTGGACATTGTGTTTGCGCATGAGCGACTAGCGTTGAGTTTTGACCCGCATGAGACCGAGTGCCAGCAGCAACGTTGAGAGGAAAATACCAGCATACATCCACCAACTATTGTTCAATATCTCCAAAGAGTTTAATGATTGCAGATAAGATTTTCTAATAAGGTCAGGTTCCTATAAGGTCAATATGAAAGAACATAGTCTGACTCGAAATTCGAGTAGAGGAGTTTCTGCAGGAGAGCTGAGTTACCGTTGCGCAAACTCCTTTATCCTCTTTGTGATGTATGATCTCGTCTCCACTCTCTTCGATGTGCTTTGTGCCTCGTCCGTAAGAATTGGTACGTTCTTGGTAGCATGCGATCAAGAGCAGGTGGCTGGCTCGGGAGGCAACTGCGTCGTGGGGTCACGGCACACTTGAAGACGAGGGGAGCGCCCAAATGTGAAGTTGTAGTGGTGGGAAACCCGACGTCAGCCGGCAGGCTGTTCTCGGATCTCGACTAGCGATTCTACCCACGGCTGACTGCTGTACAATTCTAACATGCCTGCGTCGTATACTGCCGTCCTCGGCGATAAAACGATTTTTAACTTTCTCTCTTTTGAAACCGGCGTGTGACACAATGGCGGGTTATCAATAATGCGATGATATATAATTAGATATTGTAATTATTATGAAGAGCAGATGGATTACTACCATCGCCATTGGATTATTGCTAAAGGATTAGGGGATTGAAGGGAGAATGTCTTATTTCAGATAGAGTCAAATCCAATTTCATGAATCGCTCTGTAGCTGTATCAACTGATACGTTTAGAATCGTGTATCGAGAGTCGAATCAATACATGGATGGAACAAAAATAGTGGTAAATTCGGGTGCTGCACTTGCTTTGAAAAGCAGCGTCTACTGTTATTAGATATGTATAAACCGTATGTACTTACGGTTCCTGATAATCACAAAGTTGCTTGAAAAAAGTTTACTTGCAAATCACCTAACCTCAAACATCACACACACACACCAAGGCATCTAATTCTAATCCAGAAGTGGATCAATTCATTGTAGTGAGAAAAACATTTGACAATATTACTACATACGAAATTAAAAGACATTCACATTCTTCCGGACAGATGTTGATTTCTTTCCACACCAATGAATTGATCCAATTTTGTATCAAAAATTAGTTGGCGAAGTGCCTGCGCCATGTTCAAGTTGATCAATTTTGAAGCACTCTCAGCTTCTGATTTTCTGGTACAAAATGGACGACGTTCAACTCCTCACAGACTCTCTAGGGTTTGAATGAGGATAATGATCAATCAATTATTAGATCTTATTTCGGATTGATATAATCCCAGTCTCATTATGCATGGAAGAACTGCTACCCTAAAAGCATAATTATTTTTTCAAGACAATTTCACATTGTCCAATATCCCAAAAATGCTGAGAAAGACAATCAAAACCTGGGAACCAAAACATGCATATCCTTTCTTCAGGAAAATCATCGATATTTCACTGCTTCTGGAAATATCAGAATATCCTACTAAAACCCGAATCATAGGACTTTAAGGGTCATATCAGTATCATACGCACTCCATCTGCACTTATTGTAGTCATAATATTCTACTTGGCTTGGGACATTGGGTTGGGGCGCCAGCCGAGCTAAGCTAGGAGACTCGTTTGGACTCGTTGCAACCTCGCAGTGGAGTCTCCCGACCTCGTTCTGAAAATCAGCGGCAACACTGTACTCTCGCTAGGGATTCCGCTCATCAAGGCTAGAGAGTGGAAATGTACCGGACGCCACATCTTTGACGCCACAGCTGAACACGTGCTGTTTTCCGACCCTTGCAGCAACACTGCGCATGTGCAATCTCCTGGATACGACCAAGCCAACCGAGTTCGTCTCCAAGCGCACTTCCACAACCTCTAGCGAGACTTGGATGGATAAATGCAATGATGTTCGATTGTATTTTGCCCAGAAATTCAGTTGATACTACTGAATTTCTGATGTATCGAGCAATTAGGTATTCCTGGTTTAACTTAGCAAAGATGATATTCTCAAGGAATATATGTTCAGGAAATTAACAGATATTCATTATGCAGAGTTGGAAGGGTGGCCTCAGCTGATGAAGAGTTCTTCTAAAGAAGGACTGTAAATCCGTTTTTGAGATTTGTCAGGAACTAGATTTCATGGTGTCACTTAATAATACAAAAACTGAAAAAGGAGTCAAAAAATTCCACAATGGAGAAACAGTTGACAACTGCATAACTACTGCATTAAATTTGCATATTTTTACGTAGGTGTCAACTGGTTTTTACCTGTGCAACGCTTTGGCACCAACATGGATTAAAAATGGACACCTCGAATGTATCTAAGTCTCTTTTAGATATATTATTCAGGAGCATAATCTTAATATTTTGTCTAACCGCATGCAACTGACAACTATACTTATTTCTTAACTTTCCAACATTTACTGCACATTCAGAAATCATAAAAAGTGAACATACAAACTAAAGTACTCCAAGAATGTCAGCCATCTTAGCTGGACTTCATGCATGACCCTTAATCAGATATTTATGATTTCATAAATCGATCATTTATCCCGGACGATACAAATTTTTATTGCCTTGAATTAAACTATTGACTCGGTTTGGTTCCCATGTAGTCGATTAAAGTGCTCTTGATTTTAGTATCAGTTTTGTTGCATATCAAAAAATATTGATTTCCAGATCATTTCTAAAATTATTTTCAATCTGTTCACCGGAATAATACAACTATCGGCTCTGCGTAGTAGAAAACGGTAAACTCTAGCAGGAAACGCAGCGTATATAATTTTCTTATCGCTACTCTGATTATCTTTCTGTTTTTCATACTTTCCTTCCGAATCAACATTGCAGTCCAGAAGTACAATTATTATCTTATCTACAATCGGCGCCAATACGTCGTATTAGAAGTATATTCAGAATCCTGCTATGCTTTTTATTTAGTTGGAGTTTTTGGATACAACAATTGAATCATTAGGCCAGCTTTGGGTGCCAACTAGAGGTGTATAAAATTATTCCTTTGTACGAAGTTGGCATATTACCGGGAAACCAAACCATAGACTCTTGACCAAGTGATGAAATTAAATTTTTATTTATGGAAACAATAGTAGGGTTTCCAAGCTAAGAATGTGTTGGTCCGGTAGTCAACATTTTCCATACAGTTTCTTCTTGTATTTAGATGATACAGAAAATTAAGCGGAGGAAAACGGATGTTCACCCATAACATCTAAAAGTCAAAGGTTTAATCATTCGATATTTAACTATAAAAGTGCCATTCAAGATTTGAGAGGTTATAATCTGTAAATGTTAAAACCATACAGACAAACAATATCCAATTACTATAAGCTAAAAGCGTCATCAAATGGCCGACAGATATCAACAGTATTTTCACGCATTTGCTGCAAAAGCGAGTGAAATATCTAGATGTACAAGTCTAACATTTCCGATGGTGAAATCAAATAAAGATGTGTATATATTTATTTATTTGCGTTGAAAATCTTAGCAGGATACCCGTGTATATCTGTTTATTATGCGGTTCCATCAAATACTCAATTGCTACGTTTGAGCATCCATTTCTCTCTGTGCTAAAATCATTTTTAACTATAGGACATCTGTACAGGAAGTAAGGGGTTATAATCGGTAGATGTTGAAAACCATGCATGTGGCAATGAAACAACATTTGGCGCGTCGAAAGATTTTATGCATTAGAGCCAGCACTTTATTCAATTACATATTTTATTTTGCAAAAAAATGTAAAAAACTATTATTAATAATTCAAGACAAAACATCAGTTATCATAATTTTTTTACAAGTTGACTAAAGGTTATAAGCTAGGGGGACCAGACGCCCTGGTTTTCTGGGACATATCCTGTTGTAGCCTTATCTATCGTGGTGTCCTGTTTTTGTTCTTAAAACACGCGAAATGTTCTGGTTTCAGGGAAACCAATGTTTTTGGAAGCAATTTTTTTTCTACTATGATGTAATTTTTTGTTGAATACTAAATTTATTGTCGATGTTAGTGAACTTTTTTCCAGGGTTTACATGAAAATGTTTGACAGTCCTGGTTTTTCGTCCGACCCAACTCGTAACCCTATAATAAGCTTCTTCTCTGCATTAAAAATAATTATTTTATTAGAAAAATGGCGCTATAAACAAAAATGTTGAAAATTTGATTTGCAAAATGAAAAGTGTATGGAAAACAGTTCTGACATAAAAATAATGGAATATTGGCCGGTTAATGTTTGCAACATTTTTTGAAATATTATTACCATGCAAAACTTGATAATATGGTACGTAAAACATTATTCCATCACGTTATCATCAAAATTCAACCTCTTCATTTCAAGTCTAAAGTATGGGGCAAAATCCATGAAGCGTGACAGCCCAAAATATTTATTGAAACTCTGCTGGATGGTATAGCCGTAGTTGATTTTATAACTGAGTAATTATTTGTGTTTTATATTTATTATTCGGAATGGTTTTTCCATAAGCTTCACGATGAAAATATACACCATTTCCTCAAAACAAACCATCACTTTTTTTGACCGTAGCTACACTGTTAGAAATTTCTTCAAAATTCACCAAGCAAGTCAAGAGCAAACCCAATTGGAAGGCCAATCTAACACCAACTTGATTTAAAATTTTGAAACATTCATTTGGATATCAATTAACGTACACGTGTCTATTGTTTTCCTTCATACGCGTCGTTTCTCAATATTGGGCAAAATGCGCGTTTCCGAAATTCTTTTGTGCTAAAGCGTCAATTTCAATATAGAAGAAACTCTAGTCGGCGGAGCTACAGGATTATACGAAGGATGAGTGACTTATATTATCCCTGAAATTCTATTCATAAAAATTCGTATTTTTCGCGGTTGACCTTGGAAGTTTCCTTGTAAATTCCTACTCCCCTGTTACGGGTTATTTTTTTCAAATTTTTATGAAGTATAATCGTCCAATATTTTTTTGTGTAAAAATTGATCATCTCAAAATTCGACTTGCTCTTATTTGAGCAGTTTATAAGAATCTTTGTCAGATCCCTACAGTGGATTGTTGACCCACTCAGTGTACAAATAACCAATAGAAATTCGTTTACAAAGATAAAACGTAAACGAGTTTAGCTTACCCCGAAAGGGATTTGACTTAATGGTATAATAATAATAATAATAATAATAATAATAACCTCCTGAGTGTGTAACTTTTCTTCTAGCAGTTTTTTTCAACTTCTTCTGCAGTTCAGTGCAAGAGCTGTCAAATAACTGTTGATAAAGATATTCATTTACAAAACACAAAAAATTACAAAAACCACATTAATTCAACATCTTTTTAACTTTATAGAGAGCAATGAATGTCAACTGAACGACGCTGTTGCAAAAGATGTTATGCATCTTTATGAAAGCTATGTAAAACGCCATTCTGAACAATGAGTTCAGCTTTATCACAAATATAAAATAGAAGCCGTTTCTGTAGATAACATCCTCCTACTGTTTACGAACCGAGAAGTATTCACTTGAGCGAGACGAAAGATGAGCATAAAGGTATTGTTGTTCACATTGATTGCAGGATCAATCAATTGTCGAGGACAAAACAGCATTGCTATGATATGTAACTGATGAAAGTACTTGGAGATCTGCTAAATTTCCAAACTTCATCCCTAAATCAATGTTCTCTATTAATAATTGTAAAATTGCATAAGTAGGCTTGAGGATACATTGTGCTAATGTACCGGATGGACTCAACTATTGTGTTATTGTATCCTTGAAGCAACTACCTGGGTTCCCAGGTATAGTGAAAGGCGCAGATATTAGGACACTTATTTAGCTATGTTCACCTCAAGATTCAGATGGTGAAGTTTGAATTCATTATTGGGAATGACGATCCTCCCATACAAATAGAAAGGTTATTAGCATTATATAAGAAGGCCAACATTTTTGTTTACTTCCTTTCTATTCATGATTCATATTTGAACATCATAGAAATTGCAAAATAAAATAAACACAGAAAGAAGTCTTGATTCATGTTTAAAAATAAACTCTTTCTCAGGTGTAATATAAACGGGCACCGAGGAAGGACAACCTTAAGCACTATACATGGAGACAAGATTCACTGAAAACAAAAGGTGTGATAAACGAAATGTTTTTAGGGTTTTCCACGTCAAAATAATCTTCTTGCACGAACTTTTCCAAGAACTGGAATCTTATGCAGTTTTTACGTATTGGAAATTAAAAAATTCTTCCTACGCACTGCAGTACTTCAAAAAACACATGCCAAATCTCGTTTCTGTCATACAAATGACACCACATATAGTGATCATGTATATACAAACAGACCTCGAATTGAATTTCTACATTTGACAATATCGAAGTTTCTCTTCTATTAATGCAAGACAAACTTCGAAATAAACCGAGATGGCGATTGTCGAATGATATTGAAACGATATCTAGTTAATAATACATTAACAAGATCGGATAGGTGTGAATTGAGAGGACACATTATTTGTAGAGGAGGGGACCATCCGACCATTGCATCACAACATTAGGCCTTCCTTTAAAAAAGATCGAGAAAGGTTTGTTAAAATTGTTGGTTATTTAATTTCAAAATATGTTTGTAAACACACTTTTTTTTATGTTTCAGAATAAAAATTGAAAAAATTATACAGTTGGCGACAGAATCGAAAATATGGAAAAGTATGGAATGCATCTAATAATGTTAAAAAAACCTATGCGTTCTTTGTGAATACTAATTTCAAACAATATGGTTCAAATTTAACTCCCGATACATACAGAAAGACTTGAATGTATAAACCAAAAAAGTGGATACTTTTAGAATTATTTTCATTCGATTTTAAGTATGGATTCCATTATTTTGTGCGATTATATTTACAGGCGATGCAGAAGATGTTTCAAAAAAATTTGACGAAGTTAGAGGAGAACAAACTGGATACGTTGAATGAGTTTCTACAGTATTGGCGTCAAACTTTCTTCATTCGCAAGGATAAATTGTTATCTGACAATCTCACATTGTTACACTACATGTGAAAATATGTTTCCTCATCTTTAAACAAAGGATACGGATTGGTATGATATTTTCTGCTTTCAAATACTCACACACGGAGTCACTATTAACACGTAACAAATTTTTTGTTTGTAATTAGAGTTTCTGCCCGACTTCAACGAAATATATCCGGAAAGGATCACGTATTAGAAAAGTTTGGAGATCGACAGGCAATCGCATTCTACAATTATTGGAAACATCTAGAACACCAAACAAAGAAGGTTATCAAGTTCTTCTGCGTGGTGTCGAAAAATTACAGCAGCCAAGTATAATCAACTGTGTTTTATCCCTATTGCTGTAGCTTTTATTGAGAAATATTCTTCCTGCAGATTGTCAATCGTAACTACGTTACAAAAAAGTAGATATAAGAGAGAGAATGTATCTAATTGTACGGATATAAGGTTTATAACAATAGGCGTATATGTTTAACATAACAAATGTCTTATATCCTTACGCTTATTTGAATAGTTCTAAATGTAAGTTAATGCATAATTAAATATTGTAATCATATTTTTTATTGTATCTTACGTTCTATCATTATCGTATTAATTAAATGTGAAATAAGCATCGATAATAGTAATTTGGAATTTGGAATTCTCAAAGAACCTATGTAACAAGAACAACTATGCAGCATAAAATTAGTAACCATTTAGGAATATTATTTTTTATTGCATTCTCATCATAATGAGAAAGTATTGGTTTTACGCGAAAATCGGCTTTCGCGGATTTAATGAAATCTTCACGTTTCGAGACCCCCTGAGTCTTAAAAAAACCGGTTTTACGTTAGTGTCTGTCGTTTTTGTCGTTGTCTGTATATTGCATAACTTTTGACAGACTAATCGGATTGGACTGCCCTTTGGCAAATTTTTTAGAGACCAGAAAGAAAGGTTAATTTCGGTAATAAGCTATTTTTGACCAACGGTTATCGTTTTAACCATAGAAATAAAATACTCGAAAATCCCATTTTCCGATCAACCTATGAGAGATACGGAAAAAAGTTATTCAACAAAAATTGTTCATCTGAAAAACTTCTACAAATTTATTGTTCATAATTTTTCGATGGGGTACGTAGTTTTTGTTTTATTGCAAAAAATAATATGAAAAAAAATCCATTTTGTGGCCAAACGGTACGAGACAGAAAAGAATGTCACATAACAAAATTGTTTATTTCAAAAAGATCTACAAATTTTATGGCTGTTATTTTTCGACAGGACACGTAGTTTTTGTTATATTAGGTAAAATAATATTGAAAATAAAAAAAAAGTCATTTTGTGGTAAAATTGTACAAGGTAGGAAAAAAATTATGTCAACAAGATTGTTCAGTTAAAAAGATCTACAAAGTTGTTATCAATCATTAGTTGATTGAAAGCGCAGTTTTTGTTTTATTGATGAAAATAATATTAATAATAAAAAAATGTATTTTGTAGCCAAACTGTATGAGATACGAAAAAAGTTCTAATACCAAATTGTTCACTTTGCTAAGGCCTACAAATTTTTATCAGACTGTTTTCTCATGAGACGTATAGTTTTTGTTTTAATCGTGAAAAACTACAATTCAAATAGAAAAGCCACGTTTCCAAAAAAACTACGGGATGCGAAGAAAATGTTAGGAAGTATTTTCATTTGAAAAAAGTATACAAATTTTGATAATTATAAAAACAAGACTATTTAAATTTATTTATTTCGAGATCGATGCTCAAAGATCACTCAGAAGGACAAACTTGTGTTTATAGGTCTCCTAAATATGCGTTTATTTTTCCAATATTTCACGAGAAATATATTCACAATATTTTTTTGTCTTAAAGTGTCAAATTTTAATACAGAAGATGAGTACCTTATATTTACTGATTGAGCCTTGAAATTTAAATTCAAAAATTGTTTTTTATGTATAACACATTCCTGCAGGAGACTGTGACCATGTCCATGACTGTGACCTCCTCAGAGTGAAAAATTAACCAATAATGATTCGTTTATAATGATAAAGAGTAAACGAGTTACGCTTACCCCGAAAAGGATTTGGCTTAATGTTATAATAATAATGGTAATAATAAATCAAGTACGAAGCACGAGACACGCGATGAAAATGCATTCGTTAAATTCGTAGAAACTTTAACAAAAAAGAATTTTCAAATATAAAATTACAGTAGCTCACGTTTTAGTTTTCAGTTTCAAAAGATCTATGCTCAAATGTAGGGGAGTACGAAAACCGAACGTGAAGCGCGGGTTGCATCCATTATCGAGCGCGAAGCGAGAGATTCGACATACGCGCGCCCCAGGCACGATCAACCTTGCGAGCGATGAGAATGTGCCCACGCAGCAGACAGATTTTTTTTAATGTGTAATGAAGTAGTAATTACCATGCAGAATGCAGTGGCATAGCGGTGCAGGTTTTTTCCTGTATTACAAAGGCCGACAACATTTTTTCTTTCTCAAAACTCAGAAAAATACTTTTTTGAAGGGTTCAGACGCACTGAATTCGAATCTGGCCTCAGAATTGCTCAAAGCCTGGCTTTTCTAGAGATATTCTAACCCTAAAGTGCATAAATAGCATGCTCGCTTTGAATTGTGACCGCGCTGTAGCCGCCCTACCGGATAGTTTATTTTGAATTTAGAAATTCGGGCTCTAGATATGAGATCAGCGACCCCAAAAACCTGGCGAGTAACCTTTTTCAAGCTCTTTCTGGAATTTTCAGAAACTAGCTATGGAGTGTCAGCTGTATCCGCCATATTGAATCCGCCATCTTGAATTCGAAAACTCTGAGCACAGATTCAAGATTAGCGAATTCAAAATCCTTAAATGCTCTGACGATATTTCACAAAAAAAATTAGCACGCCGTTAAATCTAACCTCCAATTCAGCGGAAAACAGCATTTTCTGCACTTTCAGGTTAGGATATTCCGAGAGAAACCAGGCTTCGAGCAATTTTGATATCAGATTCGGATTAGTTGCGTCGAAATCCTTCAGCAAAGTATAGTCTAGTTTCTGGGTTAAAAATCTCGTCGGCCTGTGTTATTCATAACTATATAACAGTATGATAATATTGATAATGCTTATTTGAAATGGTTAATATTATCATGTGATGTGGTTTAAGAAAAATTCCTTCATAATACTTTAAAGTATATTGCAGCGGTATAACTTGTTAGTTTCAACAGGCTCAATTTACCATATAACATAGTAAGAAAAGCTACGAATGTCGATATGTAGCCTTCCCCGGTATCTAACAACATCATACTTTCTATTTGAAACTCGTTAAGTTACTGAGTGTCATATAGCACCTAAGCCTGTACATAGATATAAACCATAGCTATACTACTTCAGACATGTAGGATTTACCATTAAGGCATGATTTAGCATAAATGCGCAGAATACTATATTTTACTACAAACGTTCATGTGTCACCAATATAGTGTTTAGAACAGTAAAAACTTCTCGTATGCTGAGGAAAAGTCACCAAGTATGTCTTTCCGTCTGATCTTTTTGCACGACCGCCTGCAAAAACTATAATATGATGCAGTTTGTACGCACTAGTAGGTGAAAAGTCCTTCCTACTAACTGTATTGGCAAAGAAAACATCCACCGCCGCCAAAGAAGCGCTGCTGTATCAAAACAAACATGGCTGCCTATGGGATTCGGCGTGCATATGAATAACATTAGTCCTAACACGTTAATTCAAGTAAACTATAATTTAAATATGATAAAAATGTTGCTACTCGCACTAAGAACGTTGTGCGAGTATGCTGTTGCAACGCTGTCTTCCAGAAACATGATCGAAGGTGAAAGAGCAATAATTCGTTATAATAATAACAACAGTGAGATCAATAAAGAAGTGTCTGTCACTTTCAGGGACTGCACTTGCAAAGCTGGCACGAGCCATAGATTTTATTCAATGATCATGATTTTAATTATATTCAATAATCACGTAATAAATGTATAAAAAACAACCCAGGAAATACATAATCATCGACGCTGAAATGCATAGAGCAAACTAGTATTTTTTGATCAGTATCGTGAATCTCAAGTCATTTTAATCATTCAGAACGTTTATCAACAACCATGCTTTTTCCAACAAGATTTTTCACTGTAACAGTACCACTACCAAATTTTGGTACTTTGTGGAAACTAAAAATAGTGTTGTTATTTTTTTAGTCACAACTGACAACACACCACTCATCGCCTTTGCGAGTATCGTTTCCCTTTCTATGGTTCCAGAAGAATTGCATTTTTAAGATTTTATATTACCTCAATAAACTTCTTATGTACTTCTAACTGATTAGTCTGGCACAAAATTGATTATTATCGCGTTAGCTGAGCGCAACACGCATGTAAACAATGCTACATGTATCCCATAGGCAGCCATGTTGGTTAGTTCGCTAGATGTCCATCAGGTCTCGCATTGCAACTTTAAATTCCCAATAGTGCTTCAAAAACTACATGCTACGCCTCGATTTGAAATAAGGTAGTGAAAAAAGGATGATGTGTGGCACAGGCGCATATGGACTCCTCCAAATGAGAAAGGCGTAATTCACTATGGCTGTCAATAAAAATGTAGCTCACGCCCTCCATAGTAAGTAGAAATAAACGGTGTGGCTATTTCTCCCGTCAACGGGATGGCAGCAAACATTGAATCAGAGAGGTTAGGTTAAGGCAATGTCTATTGATCAGGAAAAGTAGTGGTTAATAGCCGATTCAACGATGTGGGCCCACATGCCGGCATTTCTTGAATATAGAATTAAAGAATTTTTACTTAAACTATAATTATGTAATATCCTATGACCCCCTTTTCCCAAGTCCCCAACAAATCACTCCTTTTTGCCATCCCGTTGACGGGAGAATTATTCACAGCCATAAATAAATTTATATACACCCATTAGATGGCGTGAGCTACGCTTGTATTTACAGCCATAGCGAGTCACGTCTTTTTCCTCAGGAGTAGTCAATATAAGGACTTTCGCACTCGTCAAGAAGCCCCTCTTTTTACGCTCCTTTCATACAAATAACTGTTTCACAACGAGAGGTACTCAGGTAGTGATCCTGTACATACAAACAGACCTGAATTCAATATCTAGAATCTCCGATTTCGAAGTTTCACTTCTGATCAAAAATTTAAACTGGTAGTAGGCTTTGTTGGGTAAATAAGTATATGTATTCTCTCCAAAGAAAGTACTTATTATCTCATGAAAACTACATGCCTGATTGCTATTCTTATTATTTAAAAGCAATAAAAACAGTTCATCCTTAAATTTTTCATTGGTATTACAGTAGGAGCATGCCTACTCCGTGTGTATATAGATTCCATATGGAAGATAATCAATAATGCTGATTTCCCTACTTATAGATACAATAGATATATTGTCAGTTTATTCACATTGAATTCAAGTTCATTTGTATAATATATCATAACCGTATCAAGTGAAGAGACTCCTAATCGAGCTCATAATGAGAACAGAAAAATGATATGTACAAGCAGTTATAATAACAGGGTCGCGACACGTCCTGTTGGTCTTCCCGACCTTTCTCTCTAAACATAATAGTTCCGGAGAGTAGAATTCCACGATGAGATGATCGCTGACGAGGAACTCAGTTGGCACGACGAACCATACTAAAAACATTGAATACTCTATTCGCAGTTAGGTTTCCCAAAGTTCAATTCTTTCACATCCCCAACCTTTTATGCTGAATCATTTCTATAAATGTATCCTTATTTCCCAACCGCGATGAAGGACGATCAAAACTTTCCAAATCATATTTGCTTGCATGACGAAGCCAATTTTATGAAATATGGAATAGTAGCAAAAGTCGTTGTTGGCCACAATCTTTCTTGAAGGTAGATCATTAGTGGGATGAAGATAAGAGCATCTAAAAAGACCTCTAAAGCTTCAATTACTATATCTGCTGATCTAGACTTGTGGAAAATTGTTATAAAAATCAATCAAGCCTTATTAGAGTTCGAATAAAATATTTGATAATCACAGATTTGGATGGTGAACAGTATTGCAAGAAATGTCCTCAGTAATAAAACTTTTCGCACGCATAGGGTTAATAACCCAACGCTTCCTGTTCAGTGATACAAAGTCCCCGCTGCGTGCAGAAGAACAAAACTAAATAGCTCTTCTATATTTTAACCCGTCAGATCAATACCAGTATTGACCTTATACTAGACTCCCATAAAGAGAAGTTAGTTCCTTTATAGAATCAGCTACTTAGTTACACCGTATAAGTTTTACGCCCTTATTGATGAAGCACTTGTCAAGACTTGAAGAAGGGATTTAAGAATAATTACGCCAATCGATATTCCAGACGGGATGTGCTTCACGAATGAATGATTCAAAAAACTCAATAACCTGGAATAGGTACATAAGCCTCACTTCTAAAAGGACTGCATTCACATAATATGCCTCTGAATCATATCTGCATGTACATAAACAGATCTAATCTACTCGCATATACGTAACGCCTATATTACGAGAGGAATCGCGTGAACTGGAAAATCTGAAGTATCTCAACAAGCAGTCGATTGTGAAAATCGATTATTGGACACCCGGTAGATATGTACACCCACTAAAGGTCTCCCTGAATTCCGCTTTGGGCTTTCGAATATCAATCTGCGTGATCGTCACAATCACTCTTTCACTTCACGCGACCCTAGAAGCCGTTTGGGATTTTGCAAATGCTCAAGGCCCGCGTATATTTTTCAGAATGGCAAAGATTTCTTATATAAATTGTTAACACTAATGAGGGACATGCATTTCCGCCTGAAGAGCATAAAAGAGCGCACTGCTTTGAACACGAATCAGTTATTATGTCAAAATGCGAGTCGCGATGTTTGTTCTTCTGATGGTGTACTGCGATTCGACGTCGGGAGAATTGCCCAGTGGAGGTTTAGTAGCTTTTGAGGGAAAGGGATTTGGGGAGTTGCTTATGGCGCTATAAGGATCTGAATTAAGGGAGGATTATATATATATATCTATTCCGTTATCAAGATGGTTCCTACTCAATATCTATTTTGAGAAGTCACCTTGCAACATCCGTACTCAGCCGCTGCCAGATGTCTTCTTAAAATAGATATGTTACTTTTAGGTACTATTATCCAATCCAATGGTTTATTAATAAGGAAAGATATTTCTATAGATAAGTTCGATTGCGAGATTAATGTTGAAAAGAGTAGTCATCATAAGGCCCCTGGGTTCAGTTATTATTCGGTTGTCTCTATTATGAGAATTTTTATTAGATAGGCAAGACTAAATCTCTGATTAGGAACTACTAATTAAAAATTTTAATTGGTTACATCATCAGTTTGTTTAGGTTTCAGAGATAACTTACACTGTAAAAACAAAATCGGAAACCTATAGATTCGGGTTTACGATATAAAAACTAAGAACTTAGAGGAAATATCTTCCTTATTAATACGACAATTGATCAATGCGGTCATCCTTTTTTGGCACATGGAGTAAAGTGCTGATTTCTCTAATCAATAATGCAATTTCTTTTTTCTTGTTGGAGGACTATACTAAAAAGTCCTTGATATCCCCCAACTCTACCAATAAATAATTGCGCCAACTACGTTGCTCACGCCAATTGAAACCTAAAATTACAGTGAATTTTCATAAATTTTTACTGGCATAACAAAAGAGAATATTGCAATTTGCAATCCTCTCAAAAGGAATCTTGCTCTTCATACAATATGTGTTTGTCATTTACAATCGCCACTCAAATTAAAATTTGTGTGAAAATGTTCTTCCTCGAAGACTTCAATAATCTAAAAAGTGATCTTTTGAGAGTGGAAAAGGCATTGGCTAGAACGTAGAATCTGCGAGTGGAGGAAGACCTTGGCAGTTGATCAATATCGAGAACATAATAGTTGAAACTTTAGTTTTGCTGCTTCTAGAGCTCGAGAAAGTAGAGAGTGAAGACTAAAGATTGTTTCAGTGATCAGTGAACCAAATGTAATAACAATACTCACAAGTGAGTTTAGATACCTAATTTATGTACCCTCAAGGGAACATTGAAGAGAGAAACCGCAAACAATCAAGTTTTCCGATACTATGGAATTAGCTAATGACTTGGTACAATTGATTCTCAATGCAAGACATAACAATTACTTGTGCATTGCTAGGGACCGTTTCCAGATAACGAAGGTTATAACAGAATCCAAAATGCTTGGCGAAAATCCAAGATTTTGACGAATTTTTGGGAAAATTAACTCCTGGGAACTTTCGGGGCACTGATTTTCTAATTCATAGCTAGGATGCAACATGTTTACCTGGTATTTAGATTAAGGGGTAATACACTAAATGTAAGGCTACACAGAAAACCATTTGTGTGAAATTTTTTGCGCCTTTTCTCATTTTGAACAATGAAAATTGACATTGATATTGGTTTTCTTATCTCAGAAATGTTGCAACTGGAAACTTGACTGAATACAACAAATTTTTGAAAATCAGCTATGCATTATTTTCTTTTATTCCAAAACGGTATATTAGGATTTTGAAAACAATTATCAACAACACGGATAAAAATATATAATGAAAGGCATACATTGAAAATTGGGATATCCCAGATTTTGTATTGAAGTTGACGAACGCCGGTCGCGTCTGTTCTTATTTGCCATGCAGTGAAGTGTTCAACGGCATTCTTGGTATGCAGAGCATGCTGTGTGTTTTTAAAAAATGCAAAAAAAAACAAACAAAAATCAGCATTGAGGAAATTACATTTATGCATTGTATGTGCTTTCCAGAGGCCATTTTTCATCAAACAATTAGGTTTTATTTTATATTTGGGCTGTGTTTGTTTTTATCCCTAATGTCAAAAGTATCAGCATTTTGAGCTTTTATTGTAGAGTTTCTTAGTGTTTTGGAAGAGCTGGATTATCTAACGATTGACGTTGGTTTCGCGGCAAGTTCATAAACAAATAAATAATGTATACGTTGAAAAATAACCTCAATGCTTTCCGCACTGCACTGCCGACCGAGAAGCATTTATACGCATTTTTTAAATAGAATTCACTGTTTTTATTAAATATTTCACATTCTCAATATACTAATCAGTTGAAGTAGATTGTAACTATTAGTTTCATTTACCTTTCAATTCTCTGATTTTCATATATGTATATTATTTCAGATATTCTATTTTACTATCTTACACAGCAAATTTTCAATTACGCTCATTATCAAAGAAAGAATACACGTGAAATTTTGTTGCAAGCAATATTGAAGTCGATGAAGATGGTTCGGAACAAAATAAAAATATATAGTTGACATGGTAACCATGCTTCAATTTTCAGTAAACTTCAACAACCTGAAGGTCCTTTTGGTGCAGATAAACTTTACCCTGAAATTAATGTAAAGATTACGCTTGGTCTTGACTGTGATATGTGAGTTGAAAATCCTAAACACTGTTGTTCAATATCTTGGATATTGCTAGAAAAAATCCTCATTTAAGGGTTTACCAGGCTACGCCAAAAAGCCTTAGAGCGACGTTCGGATATTTGCCTCTGAAGACCCCTAAGCTGGAAGCTTTTCTTTTATTCCGATTTTCCTTGGGACGACTCAAATTGAAGTTCTTCGCATGTAGACTTGTCATGAGGAATAGAACTTTTTATCTTGTTTTTTTCTTTTGTTTTACTGGGTAAAATAAAACAATAAGGAAATGTGGTTTATGAGCAGACCCCTATGATGCAAGCTTTCCTTTTCGTCTGATTTTCCTTGGAGACTGCTCGAATTGAAGTTTTTTGGCATGTGAAATTGCCTTGTGGAATAAAAATATCCTAGTTTATGAATATTTTTTCTTTGCAACGGTGGTTAAATATAAAAGAGTGAAAAAGTTTGCTTTTTGAAGTTGGAATTGCTCTCGCAATGCTCTGTGCTTGTCGACCTGTCTTTGACCTAATTTTTAATATACACTGTTAAATATATTTGCAGTTGCTGTACCAGTTGTATCCTCAAAATTTAATTTACAAAGTTTATAATTAACAGATGAAGTAATTCCCATAATAAAATTAGTATATAGTTTTTTGTGAATGGTTCCAATTGTTTTCATTTTCAGTTGCACAATAATAAAATAAATGAAGAAATACAAAACTCACCTAAAAAGTTAGTTTCGCAGCTGAAATGTTCACCTTCTCAGCTTGCTTTTTCACGTATAGTTTCACCTGCATGTCGTACTTCAATCCTATTTGATGTATTTTTGCAAAAATTTTGGATTTTAATCTTTTCATTTCAAAGAAGTTGCAAAGATTAGGCTACATCACAAGAAACTATAATTTTCTTATAATTAGGAGTACTGAACCTGATGTATATAACGGTGTATCAATACGGATGCTCTGCTTCAGCATCCTCTTACATTATCTATTTTCTCCGCGTGTATTCGATTCAAGGCGCTTTGATGTTTATGACGTGGAAAATTTATGTACCAATGAGTAGACTACAAAACCGAATAAATTTTTCTGAACAAATATATCAGGATATAGAGTTTACCAACTTGTTGTATCTCCAATAACAAATGCATATATAGAGATATGTCACTTCACCGAGAGTACGCTGTAAAAAAAGGTCTATATGGTGAATTTTGTGTGCATGTATTGGAAATGATGAACTCATACTAGTACTAAAATTTCCCCATATCTCAGTATGGGAAAATAGTCTTTCGTGGATGTCACTCTTTCCATACCTTGGTGCGAAATAATAAGCATACATGGATGGCGATTTTCCCACTCAAGGTTGGTATTTTTCCTGTTACTGCACTGTTAGAAATTCCTATAACAATTTTACTATAAACGTGAAACGAGTAATATGCATATACGTATAGTAAATTTATCATAAAAGTTTTGTACTATGAATGAAGAGTGGTGTTGCTTGATCTTTGAAATTTTCTCATATAAAATGATCAGAAGGCTAAAATTTTACTAAAATGTATCAATCTGCATTGAAATATGACATGTAGGTGAAATTATTTCCGAAAAGCAGTCAAAAAGTTAAAATTCTAGATACGGAAAATAATTTTGTGTTTAGTTTTGAAGTCATTACGTTTATTTTTTTACTGCGTAACTGATACTAAATTCAGATGAAACTATTAGGTACGAGCATTGTATATATTATATTCCTTTCATGAGAATCACTTCATCTATGATTTATGACATTTGCAATTTAATTCTAAAAATGTTTATTATAGATTTAACTAGACATGTGTTGAATGAAAATTGAGAATCTGAAATTGGAAAAACAATATCAAATCTCTTATTAACGTCCAAAAAATTTAATTGAAATCTGCAACCCCTGTAAATCAAACAGAAAACCAAGAATCCAACGACCAAATTTGGACAAACACCCTCGAGTATACCTATTTAAAAGAAAAACAGTCTTCCACCACATCAGAACCCCAAAGAAACCAGGCTGCTCTCTGCCTGATTTCCCACTGATAATCAAACTTAGGAATCCTCACTCGTTCAAGACCCATGTCAAGCAAGACATCACCAGCAGGTCGAAATCCACGATGAACCCAATACTTTCTACTTTCACTTTTAAATATATTCAATCATGGTATCATAGCTCTTGTTTAAGAGTACACCCCGTTAAAAATAGTGAAATGGCC
>WSXT02141354.1:0-10473 GCA_011762715.2 Neuroterus valhalla
TGAAAAAATTACTTATAACAAAAAAAACTGTCAAACAAATTATTACATTTATGCACAAAATGATGAAGAAATAAATGGTTCAACTGTAATGATGGAACATTTAACAAGAATAATTCAATTTTTGACAAAAAAATAATTCTCAATCAAAAAATACAATTTTTTAACAGAATGGTTGAAATTCGAACCATAAAAATGAAAATTTGAAAACAAAAATGGTATAGTGACATTTTTGTCTTGAAAAATAATTTTAAACCAAACATAAAGGATTTCAACGAGATGAATGTTCGACTAAAATGAAAAATGTTTGACTTTATAACTTGAATTCTTAACCGGAAAGAAGAATTTTTGAACAAGAATATCAACTCCCGAAGAAAAAGATAATTTTCTACGAAAAATCGATTTTTCAACAAAATATGTGAAGTTTCAACGAGATATTTTAATTTTTAATTTAAAAAGACGAATTTTCAACTAGAAAAGATCAATTTTTCACTAAATATGAAACATTTGAATTTTCAGTTGGAGTAATTGATTTTCAACCAAACTGATGAATTTTCAGGTATAATGATGAATGTTCAAATGAATCGATGTATTTTAAGCAAAAAGATGGATTTTTGACCATAAAGATTGAATGTCTACAGAAAAGTCAAATTTTCCACGAAGTTTATTCTCAAAGAAAAAGTTTGATTCCCAAATTGAAAAATCAACGTTCAACTAAATACTTAAATTTTCACCAAGAAAGATGAATTGATTTTTAACAAAGTAGTTACAATTTCAATCAGAGGTGAATTCTGAATCGTAATAATGTAACTTTAACAAGAAAATTTGATTTTCAACAAACAAGTTTAAATTCCAAACAAGTAGTTTATTTTTTAACTAAAAAAGGGAGGAATTTGCAATGAACAATGTAAACAAACTTGCAATACTTTATTCATTCAAAATTAGAAAGAGGGAAGTTTAAAATCGCGACGAATTTTGGATTGGAGGAACGATTTTTTCAAATTCCTCTCTTCTAAATCCGAATAATAATTAGTTGGAATAGTTCTAGTTTCATGTAAAAAATTCCCTGCACCAAGTGAAATTATACTTCCTCACTGAAACTCCCTGCCCTAACATAAAAGCGATAATTATTTTCTGAAATTCCCCGTCCCAAGTCAGATAAATAGGAAAAGCAAATAAAACGTGTTAACACATTTTTTTGAAAAAATGAAGATATTATTCTTTCTTTAGGTTAGGGCTATCATCAATTCGATTATCACATCTGAGTCAGCTAAAAAAATCTCACAGAGCAACAAATTTGCAAAACGCTTTTCTTAAAATGGAAAAAGAAGAAATTCTTCCTCTCATGGCGTATAGATATATTTGAATATTTTGAGAATCAAATTAAAGGAGCGTTACATTCTTTGAATCACATAATAAGATCTATTTCTGATTCATAAAAAGAAAGCGGTCATTTCTCCTATTTTCACGGTAGAATTTTCAATAGTCTAGGTTAAGACAAGTGAATTCCCGGTTTTTAATAAAATTCCCGGTTTTCCGGTCAAGTCACCAGCCTGATATCTATAAAAATACTTTCTCCTTATCTGTAGAACTGGGAGCGCAAAAAGTTTTAAACAACAATAATATTGGAATTATAATTTTTCAATTTTCCAAAATTTTCTCGATACCGGAAGATTGTCACCTAACACTTATTGTAACTAATAAGAATGGAAAAAATATTGTAGGGTTCTCAGAAATACTTTTTTTTTTATTCGATTAAAAATCTAATCCCAACTTTTTGATTTTCACCCAATACTCTAGATTCCTACATTAACTGATTCTAACAATTATTAATTTTTTCAGGCATGTTGATGGACGAAAGTTATTACTCTTTATCCTCAAATAGAACAAGACTTTAAGAAATACAACAGCTATAAGATAACGTTATTCTTCATATATTTGTACAAATTTGTTTGAATCTAAAATCTACTATCACACAAGCATAAGAGATCATGAAAAACTGAAGTCACTCGAAATACATTCAATGATTACTAATTTAAAATACACCATAAAATAACGATACTTAAATCCTAATATACATCTACTTCGTTCATTATTTAAAAAATTTACACCAATTATTGATGAATAAAAATTCCTGCTATCAGAGAAGAAAGTATGAACTAAGTAGGTGATTGGGAAAAATGATTTAAAATTGTGATGAAAAGATACCGGCTTCACGTGACTACATTCAAAGTCAGGTATCATTCATGGAATGTGTATATGCTGTGTGCTTAACTCAAAAATTGACCACGGGCCTATTAGGATCTAAATTGATATTATATTCCTCCTTCATTATGGTAGCGCATGGAGTTCGTGACTTTCATAAAGGCTGTGCGTTCGTTGAAATACGACAGTGGTTACTTCCAACATTTTTGGGAGTACGTCCAGATTGCGCTCGACTTGGTCTCCACAAACCTTGAATAAATTTGTTTAGAAAAAATGTTATTAAAATGTAATTATAATTATAAAATTTCCAAATCGAGGAGTGGGATATAAATTTCTGTGAAAAGGGGCAAAAAAAGGTCCTGGGTTCGGATCTCGGCAGAGTTGAAAGGCGTTCCTTCTTTACTGAAATTTGTATTAAATTTCTTAATTTGAGAAGTTTCTATCCAGGCCCAATGGCGTAAAAATATTATCAAATATTTGATTAGTTAATGGGATGGGTGCAGTTAATTTCTTGTGGCGAATTAAATAGAATCTTCTCTTAAAACTGATCAAAATGACTAAAATGAGAATTCTTCGCAATATTTTCAACTTTCTAGAATGGATTGAAATGTTTGTGAAGTGTTTCGAATACATACAAATCTTCTGAATGTCTCTAAATTATTTGAATTCGTGAGATTCAATTATTTTTCTGAATGAAAATCATTCAGAGAATTCAATATTTTCAACCAATTTCAATATAAAAATTATTAACTGTAAGCTCTGAAGATTTTCAAAATTTTCAAGTATTATTCTCCTAGCGTTAAAATATTGAATTTTTAACTTTCTAAAATAAATTTCCAGCTAATCAATATTATGAGAAAACGTCCAAACATAACGACTTTTCTGTGCCCGTGGATACCCAACACTCTTTTTCAATACCCTTTTCTTGTCCTCGAGTGGAATGCTTTTTTTTCCACCTAATATTGATCATTTTTTAATACCTGCTTTGAAAGTGTTTTAAAAGCACCAAAATTATAATCAACGTTTTATAAAGCTATTTCCATCGAATATTCATTGAATAATATAAAGTATTCACGTCCTTTTTTGGAAATAATTTTCTTGTATAAAAAATGAAGGGTGGGAATTGAAAAATTCATAGAAGCCATTTCAAGAATGGTCATTTCCGTATTTGAATAGGTCTAAAATTGACCCTCCTTGAAATGTCTCTTATACGTTTTTGAATATCCATCTTTCGAATATATTATACCTTTTTAAACAAATTTTCTCTAGTTGGCATTGTGTACATTGCAACAATAGCAGCTTTTCTCACAACCCATGGATGATGTTGAGCTAATGTTTTGTTATAGGCATTTTGGCAGCAAGTAGATGTTTTTTCCGAATCCGACAATTGTCCTATCTGTTTCAGGAACTCGGAAATGAAGTCTGCAATAACAAAATGAGTTAACTTTAGGGATGTTACGAAATATATAAATAATTAATTGTAGCAAATAAAATAATAGAAAAAAACTCCACCTAATCCTCTGTGGAGTCTTAAAAAAGTTCGCGCACCACTGACAAAATCTTTCTTTTCCAACAATTTGTTTTCTTTCTCATGTTGAATCATTGATTTAATTGTTTGATAGTTGTCCTTCTCTTTGTTAAGCAATTCCTGCAGGACATCAATTTTTTGCTTCAGGTCTGAAGATACAAAACCAAAGACGCTGCCCATGAGCTGAAAAAATCTGTGTAAAAGTTAATCGCACGCGTCAGGATTTTTCTTTCAAATATATTTGTCATAAAGTCATCTTAACTATTAATCAGTTTGGAAGAAGTCCCTTTTTAAAAAATTCGTCGATATTTGAAGTTTCTTAAAAATATTCTTAACCTTTTTTCTATGCATTTTCCTATATCTTAGGTTAAAAAAAAATGCATAAAAAAGTCAAGCAGAGAATACATTTTTGTTGCCTTTTGGATGAGAGAATTCGAATTTTTTAATCCAAGCGATAAAAACTGATGATATAATGAAAAATATCTTTGCTCACAGATCAAATAATGAAATCATTACACATTGATAAAAAATTGGATAACGATTGTAGATAAAATTTTGACTAATATCCAGCAGATTGCAAGTGGATTTAGAATCAATCTATCCAGATAATTCTAATGTTCGGAATGGAAAAAGGTGATTATCTACAGAAATCTACAGAAAAAATGTATTCCAAAATGTCTTTGTTGTCTGCGAAGATATGAATAATACTTTACATGCTCATAACTTTGTTATCAATGCAAAATGTTGCAGCCTTGATAAAACTTCAAGGCTGGCAGTAATGTAAAAAGAACAGATAAATAGTTTGCAAGACATTTTTAATAAGTTACAAAAAAAATATTTACTTAATGCAGGCTTAAGGGAGAGTAATAATCAAGATACTAGTAAAAGAAAATCAATAAGTGAATTTATTCAAGTAATTGTATGGAATGAAAGAGGTACTTCAAACGAAATACAACGCCTACTGTTTTGTTACATTGTTGCATACGTCATATACTTTCGTAAAATATTTTTTCGATTATAAACAATAAATATTTTGATTGTTACTTACTTGAATAATTCATGGTAAGCTTCGAGATAAGCCTTTACATCGACATCATCATCTTCAACAAGAGATCTATCAAAATTATTGTGAACAACTTGTAGATCAAAATATACCAATTCTTGACCTTCCGCCATTTTTTATTTTTCTGTTTAACTTTCAAACATCTCCAGAAGACGGAGTCTTGTATGCAGGTTCGCCAATATTAGGAAATGAAAAATGATAATTGGTTTCAGTTCATCATTTGCAAGTATCAGCAGTTGGTAAGACAGATTTCTGTTGTCAATCCGGGAGTGGTAAGCATTGGTCATTGGTAATATAGAACAGAACATTTGCATTTACTGATATTTCATGTTGTGTAAAAAAAATATTCTCCCTCACAGTACGGGATGAAATTATATTTATTATAAAATTTGTATTATGTGTCACAATGAGAACAGGGGGTATTATTTTGATACATTTCTTTTGGTCGAAAGTTCTACACTATTAACTGCTAATATAGTAGGATAAAGCAACTCACACATATTTTCGAGTAATTTATGATTTTAATATTTTTTTACAGTAAGTTGTTAGAGCTGGAAAAATATATGAATTTCGATTCACAGAAAATATTAACTGAATCGTAGGTCTTCTGTAGGTAAAAATAATTTTTTTCTATTATCTATATATCATTATCATATGGACCACTTGGAAATGAATAGTTTTCAAATTTGGACACTAGAGAGCAGATCCTGTTATCTCCGTAAGCTTCTGCCATCTTGCGAAAAGTTGAGATGATAGAGCAGGGACGTAGCACTAAGGTTCCCTTTTAAGAAATAATAATATGTAGTAATAATAGCAAACGTTTTTTTCATAAAAATAAATATATTTGGATTTATTCTGTTGGTATAACCTTAGGTGTAAAAGAAGATTTCTAAAAAATCCATATGTATACAAAATTGGGGAAAATTTTCTATTATATTCTATATATTTTTTCTTCTATAAGTCGAACGAAACGTTTAGATATTAGGATAATGAAATATTGGAATATAAATTGAAATGCTCTTTTTATACAAAAGACAGAGGAATATTACGTATTAAACTGTAATTTGAAAAGAAAAATAATACGAAATTTTAGAAAAATCAGTACAAAAAAAAAACAGAAGATATATTTTTACCTCGATTATATTTTGTTGAACTTTATAATATGAAAATAATTGCAAAATGATAAAATAAAGTAATGTTTTATTAAAATAAATTGTAAAATACTCAGTAATTTACTATAATTATTATAATTAGTTTCATTCGAAGGTATTAAAGCTGAATATTCTTGAGATTCATCCAAATGTTAAATTAATAATATCAAGTTTTCATTCTTCTTTTAATCAGATATGGTGATTCAGTTTCAATACGTATCACCATTTTTTAGCACTAATATAATTACAAATATATTCAACTTTTATTTCATTTATTAGATTCTGATTATCTGAGCGGAGACAAATATTGCCAAGACACAGAATCAACGATATTTATTGGTAAATACAAGTCTCTCCCAAAAAATGGAATTATCAAATTAAAATCTGAAATCCATTTCATGCATTGCCAAATACTTTCACTTTAGAGAAGTCACTTATTGGTATAGTAATTTGTTTTAACGAAGGGCATTTTAGTGAGAGTGGCCTTGTACATTTTTCCTCGAACTTCAACGAGAACGCCATTGCCATTCTGTGCCAAATTGGGGGGTACGTAGCCCATGGCAATGGGTCGTCCTAAGGTGGGACTCGGACCACCGGAAGTCACTTTGCCCACCTTTTCACCTTCAGGCGTCAAGATCGTGGCTCCTTCCCTCGCTGGTGGACCTTGGCCCATCGTGAGGCCAACTCGTTTTTTTGGCACACCTGATTTTATCTGTGACAAAATCTTTTCTGATCCTGGGAAATTTGCCTCTCCCCGACGTCGTTTTGCTTCAAAAATTTATTATATAATTAATCCTCAATAAGAGTATTTTGTAACTTATATATAAATTATCCGAACATCAAATTTCTATACAAATTGAATTATTATAATTTATAACATGATAAATTGTGTACGTGCTTGTTGTTTGAGATTTTTCCAAAATGACTCATTTCTTAATATATTAACATACAATTTTTCTACTTATGATAGCACAAAAGGTATAAGAATTCTGCTTCTAGTAAGCTTAGTTACAGCAAAATGCCAGATTCATAAGAAGATCCTGAAAAAACTCAAATGTTGCTGTCTCCGAAAAATTGGATTCACCCAAGAAACAATTAACATTTTTGGAAGTTCTTGAACATATTTTGAAGATACGTCTCCATAATATTTCACTGTATCATTGAAAAATATTTTCAAAATTTGTTCCCTAAATTTTACTATGGATGTTGCAAAAAAAGTTTTAAACATTCAAATAATAATTCTATTTACCGCATGATGCCATTAATTTTTTAGAGTTGTTCCAATTTTTCGAAAACATCGAAATTTGAGGTTTCTTTTCCAAAATCTTTCTACGAAATGGACATTTTTCCTTGAGCATAGGCTAACTAGATGAAGCATTTTACTAATTTCGCGGTACACAGAAATAAAAAATGTTATAGTAATTTAGTATTATTGTAAAAATAAAAAATCATGCGTGTAATTCATTCTCAACGGTAGTGCAGTACAACAGATTTATGCATAAGATTTACAACAGATATACATCAGATCTGAATAAGATGTTACCTTTTTATATTATAAATTACCTGTCAAATATATTGCAAATCATTTGTTGATAAACATATTTCAATTATCTTTATTGAATTTTTATTTTATACTAACTAGGGTGTGTATATATTTAAGCTTAATGATTCAAATAAGTTTATGTTCGAATATCTACAATGTTTGGTAAATTCCAATCTAGAATACATTTCAATGCTGACTTATAGGTTAGAAATCAATAAAAATTATAGAAATGATGGAAAAATAGAAAACATTATGTGTATACGCGATCGATACCAGAAGTCTTAAACAATTCTATTTGTTCAGCTGGAAAATTGGTAAGCTAAGTTAGATTAGTATTCAATATTGTACAGAAATGATTTGAAAGTTCAAAATTATTTCAATTTGCAATTGCAGCTGTTTTTGGGAAATATTGTTGGACTATATGAAAGCAGATGTAGTAAAAGAGAACACAATGAAATAAATTTAAAAGTCCAATCTTTTATTTCATGCTCTCTCCTGCGCAGGCCGACTTGTATAACTTAACTATGTGCCTGGGCCCATAACCTGTTGGCTGCACAGGAGAGAGCACGAAGTAAAAGATTGGAATTATAAATTTATTTAATTGTGTTCTCTTTTACTATATTTGCTTCCATATAATCCAACAAATATTCGATACATTTTTTATAAACAAGCCCACATAACGTTGAATTTCCAAATAAACTGAGTTCCGGCTTAATCAAACAAATGTTTGCATTGCTCGATTCAGGTTGATTAAAATTCCGGGTGTGTTTGACCAAACATTCAACAAATTCAATTCAAAATTCATTTTAACCTAATATTTATATAATATAATATAATATATCTTATCCTCTTACCCTCTTATATTTGTATTTTTATTAAAAGAAGATAATGCCTGCTTTCGGCTGAGAAACAAATTTAAGAATATTTTTATGGTATAATAATAATAATAATAATCATCATCATAATAGAAAATTGAGCTATTCATCTGGAGATCAAATTATTTCGCGAAAGGTTCCTTTTTCTATTGAATAATCATATTCTTTTTTTTCTTTGTGTATAAAAATTTATCTTTTTTGCTGATAATCTTCTTCTTGATTTGGAAATTCATGTATTTTGTCTTAAAAATTAATCTTTTTGGTAGAAAATTCAACTTCTTGAAGGAAAATTTATCGATCCATTTGAGAATGCAACTATTTTGTTGTAAATTCGTCAATAATGAGAAAATTCAATTATCTATTTCTTTTTACTTTTCAATAAAGCTAAATTCTTTTGTACAAAATTCGACTGGTTCTTATGTGGGCAGTTGTTCAAGAATATTTAACAGACCCCCCTCCCATGAAATGGTGGCTGGTTTATGTTTGATTTTCAAGAGCAGAGAATAGACAGTACATTTTTCATTCAAATATTCCCTGTCAGATTTATACAAATTTTTATCATTATTTTTGTTCATAACCGCTTATTTTCAAGGAAATGAATGTCTTTCCATTTTTGTGAAGAAAGAAATTATTTTTCTATACAGAATCAATAAGCAAATACCGAGAATGGATAAAACGTCCTATTCGGATAAAAAATTGATAAAAATCAAAAGTTGGCTTCCAAAATATTGCAATGTTTCAAAATTTAAATACTTAACCTAAAATTCCATATACAAAATTAACAGTTTGAATTGTTGTGATAATTTCCGAATTGGCAGAAATTTAAATTAGAATGTTCTTAATTTCAGAAATGTCTTACAACAAAAAACAACAAAAAACGAATTGGTTTGTAATTGATTATTTCAAGAATTCTCGTATAAATATTCCAGCCTCTGAAATTTTGAAAACCCTCAAAATGGGAAATTGAAATATTCTTTTGGTTTTTATGAAGAAAAATATGTTTGAAAAATGTTTATGATAATAGAAATACAAACCAACAAGCCAGGTGAGTGCAGCCTCGACAGGGGTGGTTTCCTGGTCGATGTCGTGCCCGTAGAGACAGAGACCAGCCTCCAGTCTGTGGAAATTGGTGGAAAGTGAGAAGAGCCCACCCACACACCTGTAGATTCTAGAACCTACCTCAAACTATCTCTTGCACCCAGTCCTGCGAGTTTCACATCAGGATTCTCTAGGATTTTTTCAACCAAGTCTCCAGCAGTCCTTCCAGAAACGGAAATTTCGAAGCCATCCTCGCCTGTGTAGCCACATCTCGATATCCTGACCCGATCATTTAGCACCTCTGTTTCAATACTGTTCATGAACTTCAATTTACTCAAATCAATTTTTACAAGTGATTGAAGTGCACCAGCGGCTGCTGGACCCTGAAGAGCAACGAGACCTTGTTCCAAGGGGTCTAGAAATTCTACGTTGACATCCTTGCCTTTGGCTTTTAATTCATCCTAAGATTTTCGTTTAATTAGAAAGTTTAAAAGAATTTATTGATAAACTGATGTTTGGAAAATGGGCGGGGAAGCGGAAATTAAAAATCACACATTATCTAGAAAAGCGTTTCAACTGATAAGAAATTGATAAAAACTGACTAAGGCCTCAGTTTACTAGATTCTTAACTTTCGGCGGTGAATATTGTGAGGTTTATAATAGAAGCATTTTGGTATTTTTTTCTGGAAAATAGAAAGGACAAACTGAAAATAGACGATCCTCTTATGAAACGACCCAAGTGATAAGGAATGTTAAATTGGCTGAAGTGAATTCCATTTTAATTATTTCAAGGGCTGCTCGATGACTATCAATATAATTAAAAACACAGTTATAAAATACGTCTACCATAAAACATTATGGTCTCAATCATTTACAAGTACTAGAAGATTAGGATCAATCTAATTTTAAAATTAAAATCGGTTGACTGCAATAGTCGTTATATTATGGTGTATAACACTAAGATGAATTCAATTTGAAATTAATAAATTTCAAATACTTCAAAAAAGAATGGGATGGAGTTTCGAATAGCTGAAATCGCTGATTCTTTTGAAACTTCGTATACTTAAGTATTT
>WSXT02141365.1:0-10473 GCA_011762715.2 Neuroterus valhalla
TTCGTAAAAACCTGTTTTTTGGGTTCAGGGGGTCTCAAAACGTGGACATTTGACAAAAACCGGGGGGGTCAAATTTTGCACAAATCTAATACCTTCTCTGATGAGAATGTAAAAATTCCAATAAGTGTGCCCATTTAACCCAGAAAATTTCTACATGCTTATCCAGAATACTAATTTGGAACTAATTACATAATATTTCATTTATAAAATTGAGATTTTGCAAACTTTTCGATGTCTTGAACTAATTTAAAATGAAAAATTGTTGACCAGAATAATTTTGCTAATAACGATGATAAAGGGTGAGTGATTTAATTTCTCCTGGCAGACTTTTGCAAACACAAATTGTTTTTTTGGTCTGATCGGCGAAAGTGGATAGGCTGCAGTTTAAACCGAGATCAATACAAGCAAAAGCGTGGCACGGTCGCGAACTCACGACAGACGTATCAACAGAGGGGCAGTGAAACCGACCAGATAATAGATTTTGTGCTATTCAAATATGATTGCATGACTACCAATATCCAGAAATGCAATTTGTACTCTCAGAGACTACTGAAAATTCTTTTACATATTAAGAAATCCCTGAACTTCTCTAATTGGAACTATACGTTCCATTTATAATTTGAAATCTTATCATATTTTTTAAATGAAAATTTATATTGCTTGATTCATAAGTATCTTAAGATCACAATTATTATTCTTATCAACATTTTTCATTGAAATTAGATTTATTTCAAAACTTTCAGTTACAAATTCAAAAGGATATATTGATGAGCAGCTAAATTCTACAAATTTGGTAGCACTTTTCATTCATCTAGGTTTACGGAGCAGCTATTGAAAAAATTTGCTCGCCAAGCGCGCAGATTCTCATTGAGCGCTATCCACGCGGCTCGTAAGTTTAAGCGCGCTTAGGGCGCACGTCCAGTCGCGTCTCAGACTAGCCGCTATGTATTTCCCCTACTTGAACAGAATGCTTCTAGGAACCTGTATTTGACTGATTCGGTAATTTTGAATTCTCTTCTCTTGAAGCTCCTTTGGCTTTGATGAATATATTTTTATCACGTGTCTCGCGCTGCGCACTAGAATTTAATTACGTCCGAAACGCTTGAATTCGCCTGCCATGTTGAACTCTATTATCACGAATACGTTTTATATCAATTTCTAGTCCTACATTTCTCATATCATTATCATTATGCTTATTAGTCAACAAAATGATTAGTGTTTATGTTACCGCTAAAACCCAAATTCATTAAAAACGCGTTTCAACTAGTTGAAACGCCAAATAATCAAGAGCATTTGTCAAAACTAGTTTTAACTAGTTCAAACGCGAAGTAACCAATTCCTTTAGTTAAAACCCGAAGAAATTCTGAATTCAATCCGGTTTCGGCTTTTAACTGAGGATATCAGTAAAACTAGGTTTAGCCAATTGGGCTTTAAAAAAAAATTAGTTTTAACTACACTTTTCAGTGAAAAATCAAATGCTGAACTTGAAACTGCATGCCCTTGCATATCTGTTTGCAGGAAAAAGTTCCTTTCTCTCAAGTCTCGTGAGGGCGTAAAAGCACCCCTGTGACTGGTCATAGAAATAATGTAGGTCACATATCTACCCCCTTTCCCAAGTCTCGTTGGGCGTGGGGGCACACCTGTGACTGGTTATAGAAATATTGACGGCCACATATCTACCCCCTTTCCCAAGTCTCGTTGGGCGTGGGGGGCTTACCTGTGACTGGTTATAGAAAGAATGTAGATCACATACCTACCCCCTCTCCCAAGTCTAGTGGGGGCATGCAGGCACACCTGTGATTGGTTATAGGAATAATGTAGGTCGCATACCTACCCTCTTTCCCAAGTCTAGTGGGGGGCATGCAGGCACACCTGTGACTGGTTACAGAAATAATTTAGGTCACATACCTACCCCCTTTTCCAAGTCTAGTGGGGGCGTTGAGGCACACCTGTGACTGGTTATAGAAATAATGTAGGCACATACCCACCCCCTTTCCCAAGTCTCGTGGGGGCGTGCAGGCAACCTGTGACTGGTTATAGAAATAATGCAGGACACATACCTAACCCCTTTCCCAAGCCTAGTTGGGGCGTGCAGGTACACCTGTGACTGGTTACAGAAATAATGTAGGTTACATAACTACCCCCTCTTCCAAGTCTAGTGGGGGGTGGAGGCACACCTGTAACTGGTTATAGAAACAATGTAGGTCACATACCCACCCCCTTTGCCAAGCCTAGTTGGGGCGTGCAGGCACGCCTGTAACTGGTTATAGAAATAATGTAGGTCACATAACTACCCCCTCTCCCAAGTCTAGTGGGGGCATGCAGGCACACCTGTGACTGGTTATAGGAATAATGTAGGTCACATAACTACCCCCTTTCCTAAGTCTAGTGGGGGCGTGCAGGTACACCTGTGACTGGTTATAGAAATAATGTAGGTCACATACCTACCCTATTTCCCAAGCCTAGTTGGGGCGTGCAGGTTCACCTGTGACTGGTTACAGAAATAATGTAGGTCACATACCTACCCTATTTCCCAAGTCTAGTTGGGGCGTGCAGGTTCACCTGTGACTGGTTACAGAAATAATGTAGGTCACATACCTACTCCCTTTCCCAAGTCTCGTAGGGGCGTGCAGGCACACTTGTGACTTTTTATATAAATAATGTAGGTCACATAACTACCCCCTTTCTCAAGTCTCGTGGGGGTTGGTATGTGACCTACATTACTTCTATGACCAGTCAAAGATGTGCCCTCCAGGTTTCCACGAGTCTTGAGAAAGCAGGAGGGTATATGAAACCGGCAGTTTCAAGCTCAGTTTTTCGGTTTTCCACAGAAAAGTGCACTTTAAACTAGTTCTTCCACTTGGTTACTTCGCGTTTTAACTAGTTAAAACTAGTTTTGACAAATGCTCTTGGTTATTTCGCGTTTCAACTGATTTCGCGTTTAGCGGTAACATATACATTAGAATTGAAGAAATTATATTTAAGTAGAAGTGAAGTCTTAAAATTTTACGGATGTTTTGTTTCAGGCGGAAAATCTTGCCGGCATAGATTGTATTGTATACCGTGTCACTTTTCCATGAATTTCTTATTCTTCATTCTCAATGTTATTCTTCATTATATGTAAGAAAACTGCACGTTTCGTTACAAAATGGCCCACAAGGGATTTTTAGATCTTTTTCGGGAGAATAATTCCTTATTGCGTATAATTCTGATGAAAATTGGATTTATTCATTTTGAATAGCATTTTTCAGGATATAAACAAATACTATGCATCCCTGAAAGAAATTCTTCCAATCAGTTTTTTATTTTGTAGAATACATTTCCGAAAGATAAAATCAGGACCATTGGTAAAATTGGCTGTTTGGACAACTCATCCTTTTTTTCTCTTCTGTAAAACAGTGTGCCAAAGGGGAATCCAATTAGATAATTCCTTTAAAAGCTACCGTGTTTACAGACGACGACAATGACAACGGCGACAGACAGACTCAGAAGTGAAATCCATTCATTCGCAATCAGTAAGTACGAAAACGTCGAGATTTGATTAAATCCGCGAAAGTCAATTCTCACATGAAACCAATATATCTTCTCACTGAGATGAGAATATAATATCCAAATTTGATGATTGAATAATTTGAAAAACTTGAGCTTTCAAGATGTTAAGATTGAAAATCCAGAGTTACAACTTTAAAAGTGCCTCGATGACTCGTTTTTCAACCTAAAGCGTTTGTTTTTAGCCTGAAATCTCGGAAATTTATCTGGCTCTATAACCTTATTATATGTAACTTCATATCGACAACCTGGGCCCAATCAATATGGGCATACGCAAATATAGTGAATTATAATAAGAATAGAGATTAAAATATATGATCCATGAATGTTACACTCGTTTCTTCCTTCAATTGATACAGACTTTCGTAATAACTGAGAAGTATTACCTACCGATTAATAGCAATGCCATCACATGGATTAGTTACAATAGCCATCTATCGTATTTTTGATACTTTTTTAACAAATTGCGAATTCATTCAGATGGTAATTTCTGGTACGAAGTGAAGATATGTGAAGATTTTCTCATCAATTATCGGAGGCTTTTGTGTACAAATTCATGAGACAATATTCTGGAACTTTCATTACAAACATTGTTTCATTCATAGAGTTATCATTTCTCAAGTTGTCATGAAAATTGTACGGGCTCAAAACCGAGTCGTCTTAAATATATAATAGAAATTTGATACCAACTATCAAAGACAGAAAAAAAACTATGAATAATAGTATATCATGCACCTAGGGGGAGAAGAGGGACTTTCCGACGTACACAAGTCGAAAAATCCCTTTCCCCCTTTACGCATACGATATTATTACACCAAATGGATGATTTCAGACATTTCTCGAAATACAGTCATGATTTCAGGCAATATTAGAGTTCGAAAAAAGGAAGCATGATCGCAAAGAATTTTAGGAGTTAAAATTCAATTTAGAAATTGCTATAAATTTTCGGTTAGTTATGGAAATTTTTTGTCACATAGGGTAATTTATGGTAATTTTAAAGGAAAATATGGTGACTTACCATAAATAACCCAAAATTCAATTTAAAAAATTTACATACATTTCTGGAAATTGATGAAAATTTTCGATAATTTACAATATTCTTACAGGCAATTCATTGTAACTTAAGATAAATTACTCAAAATTCAATTGAAAAATTTCCGTGAATTTCCATAAATTTCCGAAAATTTTTGGTTATTTACGGTTATTTGATAAGTTATATAAGATAACTTTCCAAAAATTACCGTAAAATGCTATTATCTTTCCTCTCAATTCCCTCACTTTTTACTCCCTAGGGGGTGTTATGAAAAGTCATTCGATTATTACTTTGATACTTGAGCTTAACCTGTCAACAATCGATTCTGATCATAGAAAATGATGCTTCTGAGAATATACCGTTGAATATATTATTAATGAAAATTGAGAGAATTCATCATTAGATAGTCTTACGAACAAAAGTTTAGGGATCTGACAGTACCAGTAAAAGAAAAGTGAAATCAATCAATTTCCTAATAAAATAATGATGTTTCAGCGGAAAAAATTTAGATCGCTATGTCGAAAAAACATTTTCCAAAGTTTCCATGTAAAAATAGCAAGTGAGCAGTGGAAAGGCTGAATAGAAATTGGTCCTCAAAATTGCTACTTATAAAAAAGTCTGCCCACTGGGCGGGCACATTCTCTTTGCGCTCTGCGCGCGCGGCTCACAAGTTTGAGCGTTTCCAGGACGGGCGTCCGTTTATGTACAGATATTTTGAAACTGAAAAGCAAAACGTCAACTGCTTTAATTTGATGATTGTCAATTATTTTTTCTCATTGCATGTCTCTTGCTTTGCACCCGATTTAACTTTAGCCAAAACGTCGAATATATTAAATTTATAATATATTAATTCCTATACTTTGAAGCGGGATTGCTTGTTTGGAAGATGCAAAACAAAGCATCAATTTTATTTTTCATGATTACTTCAATATTTGTTATGATATTATAATTAATAATGAGCATTGCTATTGAAACAAAAGAATGTTAACCGTACCGTTTTTTTGAATATCGAACTTTGTATATCTTTTTAAAGTAAACAGTTTTCTAATGCAACATTTTTTTCGTTACTCGTATTGTTTTGTTGAAAACTCGCCTTTTTTATCTGAAATATTATTTTCTACGATTGAAACGAAAACAATGCTTCTCATGGGGTGATAGTTCGAAGATAATTTGTTGATCTTTTTAGGGTGAACAATTTTGTTCCGAACATTTTTTTTCATCTCGTAAGGTTTAGCTGCAAAATAAATTTTTTCCAATATTATTTTTGCCAATAATTTGGAGACCTTTTTGAAGTAAGCAATTTTGTTTCCAAACATTCTTTTCCTATCTCGTACAGGTTGCTCACGAGATGGATTTTTTTATTTTTAATGTTATTGTTGCCAATAAAAAAGAAACTGCGGTTCCTATGAAAAATGGTCGATAACACATTTTTAGGTCTTTTCAAAGTTAACAATTTTGTTCCTGAATATTTTTCCTATCTCCTACAGTTTGTCCGCAAAATGATTTTTTCGCATTTTCAATATTATTTTTGGCGATAAAACAAAAACTGCGCGTCCTATTAAAAATTGGTTGGTACCAAATTTGTGAATCTTTTTAAAGTTAAAAATGTTATTTCCAAACATTTTTGTTCTATTCTATACAGTTTGGCTACAAACTGCATTTTTTTATTTTTAATATTATTTTTTCCAATAAAACAAAAAATACATTTCTCTTCGAAAAATAGTTCAAAACAAATTTATACACTGAAAAACCGATATTGCTGTCCCAGATAAACCTTTTTTAGCTGTAACGGTATCAGGATGCTGCCTATTCTCTTTCCCGCGACAGGTAAACTTTCTAGCTATCCGACCCAAACCCGGTTTGGCGTTCGGAAGCAGCTTCGTTGTGTCGTCGTGAAAAGTACCTGCTTACGATCTCCTAATTTTGTTGTGTTCTTTGGAATATGGATGAGTGGATGAAAAGAAAATTGAAAGATTGGCAACTGGAAGAATTTCAGCAAGTATTTGAAGGTTATCTACCAAATTACATGTGCTTGCTCGAATTTTCAGGAGAGTTCAACCTCTAAAATTTCGTTACTTGTCACCAGCTAAGCTTGCTTTAGGTCTCCTGCCCATACCGATATTGTGCGACGCGAAAACCAAATTATAGGACGTGCGACCATAAAATCTAGGGCGCCGCGCTAGAATATACTGCTGAAGCCATACCGGGTTTTCAGTGTAGAACTTTTTAGGTAAACAATTTTTGTTGAATAATTTTTTTCCGTTTCTCTCGGGTAAAACCATAATCGCTGGTGAAAAAAAGCTGGTAAACGGAAAATACCTTTCTTTTGGTCCTTTAAAACGAGTGCCGAAGGTCAATCCAATCCGGTTAGTTGTTCAAAAGTTATGCGGTACACACACGACAATGACAACGAGAACAACAGACAGGCTGGCACCAACGTAAAACCTGGTTTTTCTGATTCAGGGGCTCTCGAAACGTTGAAATTTTGTTAAATCCGTGAAAGCCGATTTTTACATCAAAACAAAACATTCTTATCAACATTTTCTCCATTATTCATTTTGTACTGGTATCTACCTCGTAACGGATTTCCCTGCTTTTAAACAGTACCTTTAGGTTAACTGTGATATTTTAAGAAGAAAAATCTTTTTTCAATCAAATATTACTGTTCAAGTCCCTTATTGAATTTACGGCATGTTTCTATTTCTTAAACATTTTACGTTAATGCGATCAGATTTTGAAGTCACGAATTGGGGTATTTCATATTCATTTTTTATATTGCAACGTTATTACAATGATTGTAAATTTGTTATCGCTATGTCCACTTTACAACATCTGACGTATTTGCAAATGATAAAATCATTCTTGAACAGTGTATTTATTATTTATCTGAATAAAATATTGGATTATTAGGGACAATGTTTTTCAAAACTCTATATCTTCCTCAAAAGCATGTTCTAGGCTGTTTAGTTACATCAGCATCAAACTATACGATTATATCTGATAATTAAGATTTATCAAATATTCCTCATCTCAGAGATTTTAGGTTTTACAATAAGAGCGTTAATAACCATTGCATTTTTTGAATAATGAAAACCAGAACAGAAGTGCAGAAACAGTGTTTTGAATTCCAACTGTCAGTAATTAAACTTCACTCTATCATTTTATACAATGAATAAGTATATTTCTCCCTTATTCATTGTTCGGTCAAGTCTGTAGTACTCGTGTGGTTGGGAAATACACTTCGAGAAGAGGTGTTTTTGAAACATTGTCTTGTTATAGGTGTTCTTAGCCCAAGTCAAAAATTTTTTGGGTTAAAATACAAACAGGAATAAGTGTTGGATACGTTTCTCTTCGAGTTAAATAATTTTTATAGTTGTATAAGTTTTATTCTATAAGAAAGAACAAAACTTGACAATATGACAATATTCTGACAATCGGTCCATGCAATCTACCGAGAGAGGTTTTTATCTCTAATATGTAGAATCTTTCAAATTGAAGTAGGTTTAATTTTTGCATTGCAAGGCCTTTTTGAATATGGAGAGATCAAAACTTGAATTTGAGTCAGTGTGCAAATATTGAATGAACGAACTTGTATCATTAATAATTCAAATAATGAAAGTAAGTCAACCTAATGCTCAGAATTTATGGAATCATGCAGATACATCACACAAAAATACCGTAGTTACTCAATAATTGTGAGTAAATTATATTACAGAAATATAAATTTTCAGGTTAGAGTGGTTCAAATATTTTTATAATTTCAAACTAGGCCGCGAAACAGTTCTCCAAGACTGCTTAGAATGGATGTTGAGTACTGACCTTTTCTCATTTTACATTGCCCTTTTTGTTAACACTGTCCCTTGAAATATACCCTGATGCATATATTATAACTGGTTTAGGCTTTTAATGAAACAATGGCTTTACGGTTTGCTTAGGGTACGTAGGAAGTACATAAAGAACTTGTTCTTAACTACAAAGGAAAGTTTTGAAGTGTAAAAAAGTTTTGAATCAACTATCAATTTAATCAAAAGTCTTGTAAAGTAAAAACATCTCTGAAGGCTGACTAAACTTGTGGAATATTCATTGAATTCCTTACTTAAAAGAGTATAATAAAATTGGGCCGAAATTCAAATTCAAAGGAGTAGATTCTTATCCTACAATAGGTAAAATATTTGGTTTAATCAGTCGCACTTGTTTCTAGTCTTCAGTCAGATCTTAAAGGGAAAACTTCCTGGTTCCCTCATGGGTTCTTACTTGTTGGGAAATTTATTTCATTACCTTAGAAAAAGTGTCTAATTACCAGCGAAGGTTCGGTGAATTTTTGTAGTTATTTTTTTATTGTATTTAAAAACGAGAATTAAAATGAAACAAGGCACAGAAATAAAAGGAAGAAAATATGTAGGTTGTCTACATTTCCTGTCTCTTTTCTGTCGCCTTTTTTTTATTTTTTCAATTTCAATCAAGATCTCAAAACGTTTGCTGCCTAATTTTATCTTTCAATTCTTGTTTTTATTTTATTTCTGATGTTTTCACAAATCAATTCTTGGTTTAACCAGAGCCTATGGTCCCTGTATGGATGAATCATATCTGTTTGAATGAACTGAATGAATTGGATTGAATTGACACAAAGTTTACTGAGACAATTTTTTTCGAATCAATCAAAATGCATTCAGCGAAATGATTTCCTCACAGGAGCAATATCTTCTTCTCAATAGAAAAATCATTCTCCAAATAGTTTCAGGTTTAATGGAAGTATAACTTCGTCAAGAGATTATTATTTTCAGTTACGAAATAACTTGTTCACACCCCTGACATCTTCGTGGATCAAAAATACATGCACGTGTTTGGCAAGCTATCGTGAGTTTCTGTGCAGGGAAAATTTTTTCAAAAAAGAGAAAATAAGGGATAGTTGCAGAATCTTGATTTCCACTAATACAGTCAACTTGAAGCTTGTTTTCGTCGACCTGTGACCGAGTTTGCTTCGGTTTTTCTCCCTTCAGTCCACAGAGTCAAATACAGCCTTGGCTGCACTAGCATACGTTAAACTTGATGCAGCTGCGCGTCGGCGTCAGGCTGGTTACACCGCAAATGTTGCCTACTCGATTAATCATGCAACTTACTCACAAGTTTTCGAACAGTCTAGCTATACTTACACCCAAGAGATATATAAATATTTATCGACCTGAAACAGCTGGTAAGCTCTATGTATGTATGAAATCTTGGAATCAAATTCCTCTGATTACAATTTTCATGCATCCAGGAAAAAGTACAGAAACCTGTAGATAAATTATAATATGATATTTAAAATTCAGGGTCTACCGGAAGAATGTTCCAGAGAAATCTGGCTATTCGTATCAAAATTTTGGTGAGCGCAAATACGCGGCCTATGAAAAATCATTGGAACAGGCGCGGATCCCAGACTCGAGTTTTTCATAGAAGACAAAGTTTATCATATATAATGCTGGAAAGCGAATTTCCTACTTGAATACGGTTATAGAGGGGGCATAATTTTATTGTGAATAACCATTTAAGTTGAACAGGAATCGAACTCAGCTGATTGCCTAAAATATTCTGAAAAAAGTGAAGTAAAGTATGACAGACAATATCAACAATGGTAAATATTTAATTTCTGCATTCTGGCTATTAAGAGGCGACTTTGGATTTTCGATGATACATTTTTCGAAGTTTCTCCATTCTTGGCGTCGTCATAAGAAGAAAATGTTTAGTTTTATAATAGAAAAAGTTCAAGCTAACACCAAGAAATGAAGAAGGTCGATAATCAACTAGTAGTTTCATAAATGAAATAAAGAATAGGTCTTAAAAATCAGAAGACTGTGCGTTTAAAAAATCGAAAAGTGTCAGAATTATTATATATTATTGTAATTGTTTCT
>WSXT02141376.1:0-10473 GCA_011762715.2 Neuroterus valhalla
CGTTTTCAATAGAGTTGTTATGAAAAATAATATGCATTACTAGGAGTGAAACACCTAGTAATGCAACATACTATTTCCCTTCGGGGTAACAGTTTTTCTCTGATCTTATTTCTATTGCAAAAAACATACAAACATAATATTGTAACGGATGCTACAGCTGAAAATGCTCTTTAAACAGGAGAAATAGGGTAAATTTTCACGTTGATAAAAGAATAGTATTGGAAATCAATATGAAACTCTAAGGATTCTTAGTCGGAATAGTATACTGCATTTTTTTACAAAATAACTGAATGTTTAACCAAATAAGAATAATTTATTGTCAAAAGGGATGGATTCCCAACGGAAGAGCTGAGGTTTGAGGTAAAAAGTCAAACCTTTCAGGAAATAATTGACTTCACACACCAGAAATATAACTTTTCTATCAACAATAAGGACTTTTCAAACAAAAAGTTCAATTTTCAACCTACAGAGATGAATATCAATGTAAATAGTTCAATTGACAAACAGAAAAGATTAAACTTTAACCAGAAATAGTTGCATTATCAACATAGAATCTGAATTTTTAATCCAAGGAGGCGGAATTTTCAAAGAACATTTGGAATTTCATCCCAAAAAACAAACGATAAAACAAAACAGCAAAATTTCAACAAAATAGTTGTATTTAAAAGAACAATAAATTTGGAATAAAATAAATAAATTTTCAACTAAAGTATTGGATGATCAATCAAAAAAGATTAATTCTAAACAAAAAATATAAAAGTTTATGTATTGACTGAGAAAAATTATTCTTATTTTGAAACAGAAATAGTTAAGTTAAACCAAAAAAGAAGGATCATCAACACAATAGTGAACTTTTCATTCAAGACAGACAATTTCTTGACCAAACAGTTGCATTTTTACCATAGAAGGAAAACATGAAAACAGCCTTCGAATGGGTATATTCAAAATTGTCACATTTTTTAATTTTCCAGAAACAGTTTCTCCCTTCAATAGAATTGACATATCGCATTGACAATTCGAAATTAGGTTTTTCTTTCATTTTTTTATGCTAAAAATAATTCCCGCCTTGATAAACGTCCGACGCTTCATCTAGATATTCAAACCAAAGGAATAAAACTTTTGAAAGAGAATTAGGATTTTCAAGCTGTAAAAATTTCCAGGCAAAAGAGACGAAAAAATGACAACTGAATTGTCAAATTTTAAACCGGAAAGCAAATTTTTCTAAAACGCAGTTCAATTTTCGACCCGACACTAATAAATTAACAAAAAACTTATTTTTAACCAAATATTTCTATTTTCTAGAAAAAAACGAATGTTAAATTAAAAAAAAAGAATTTCCACATAACAGTTTTATTTTCAAGCAATAAATCCGAATTTTCTACGAAAAAGTTGAATTTTTGACAAAAAAGTTCATTTCCAACCTAATAGCTCAATTTTCTTAAAAATCAAAAGAACTTTCAACCCCCAAAAACCAATTGTAAACAAAACCGTTGAATTTCAGTTCAAGTTCCAACCCGAAAATATTTGTTTTCTACGATAAAGTTCACTTTTCACTAATTTTCTCAAGAACAGATGAATTTTCAAACCCATTGGATGAATTTTCTACCGAAAAAATGGATGCAAAACAAAACAATAAAACTTCCGACCGAATAAGAAAAATTTTGACGGAATAGTTGAATTTGAAAAAAAGAAGAAATTTGAACAAAATATTTGAATTTTCAACTGGAGCAATAAATGCTCAATCAAATAAGAGTCATTCTAAATAAAAAATATAAAAATTAATATGTACAAAAAATATTTCAGAAATATATTCAAAATATGTTGTTACTGAAAAAATATTCTTATGCTGTCTTATAATAAGAAACTTATGTTGTCCTATAAGTGAAACTGATAAAATTTTCAAACCAAGAACATCAAACTTCCACAAAGAAGTTGAATTTTCAACCTGTGAAGATCTCCCAGACTTAACAACAACAAAAAATTCCTACCAAATTTTTGAACTTCAAATCAGAAAGAGAAATTCCCATGGAACAGTCGTATTTTCAAATGAAAAAAAATATATATTTTGAACTAAAAAGTTATTTTTCAACCAATTAGTTCAAACTTTTATGGAAATTATTGAATTTTCAACTTAAAAAGACGAATTTTAAGCACAACAGTTCAATATTCGAAAACTCAATCCAAATTCTCTATGGAACAAATTGCCAACTAAAACGTTTATTCTTAACATAGCAGCTGAAATTTCTGTAGAAATAAAAATAACTTTCAACCCCAAAAAGAAAATGTTTTATCGAAGCAGTTGAATTTGGAAGTTGAAAAGACGAATTTAAACAAAACAGTCCAAGTTTTAACCCCAAAATATGCATGATGACAAATTTTCCATTTACCCCTTCTTCCTCTATGTCACAATTCGTCACAATAGCTGATGAACTTCCCTTAGTAGTGTGACGTTGTTTTTGAACTTCCTGTGCTATTTTTGGCAAGAAGAATCTGGTTTGCGAAGTTCCTTATCTTCAAAGTGCACATGCGCAACTTTACCCACCGGTGTGCAAAATAAATATGATTTGCAGTGCGCATGCGCCAAAAATATTTTTGTACCGTTCACTGAAATGTGGTACATTGCACACGATTTAGAGGCATGCGAAGTCCAGTTTTCGAGGTGGCCATTATTCAACTTCCAACCACTATACATTATTCCAAAAACCCATGATCCGATGAAGTAAAAAATTATAAGTAAAGAAATTAATAAGAGTGTATATGAGTTTCATCAAAGATCTAGGAACGAACCGATACTCTCTAAATTGAAATCATTGAGAAGCGGGTCACTAAATCAAATCAGGAAGAATTTTCATTGACTCACAATGCAAACCCACTGATTCAAATAGTTAGACATGGGTCTCTAAATGATTTTGGAATCAGTAGGGATTTCCACTGATTCAAATTTGGAGCGTAGATTTATTACTTCTGATGAAGATAACTTGAAAAATCATGTGTTGTAACGATGCGGTTTTAACATAAGTTAAACCCGTAATTTGCAGGTCTTCGAATTTCAGAAATATAGCGGTGGATAGCCGAGCATCCCTGTTACAAATTGGCGCCCCACGTTGGGCGCCAATTTGTCACATACCGGTAAGGAGGTAGGGATCATTAACTTTACGGGTTCAACTTGTTAAAACCACAACGTTACATCATTCCATATTTGCGAAGTTTCACTCTCTCAATGGAGAAAAAAGGTTGGTATATGCAAATATTATTCTTTACGAATATGGACAGTAACTAATACAGTGAGAGAAAGTTTGATAATGGCGCACCTTGGGCCAAGCAGTGCAGTGCACGCACAAAGTCGAACAAGGAACCTCGAGTGAGTACCATCAGCCCAGCTATCTAGGTGCAGCAGCTGCTTGGTTCTCGGTCTCGGTCTTGGTCTTGGGTCTTGGTATAAACTTACCGTTTGGTGGCTTCCAAGTCTATAACATGCCCGTTCCTCTTCCATTGCAAGGTAGGTTCCGGATGGCCCCGCGGCGGTCCGCACTCCAGCAAAGCAGTTTCGCCCGCCGCGACCCTCGTGTTCTGAGGTTCTGCACGAAACTCGTCCCTCAGTACTGAAACAATCGATACGCAAAACTGGTTAGACCAACTACCAATTAACTTTGTGACCAAGTTTGCGATCAAACTTCCTGATCAAACTTTACTTAACCCGAGTCGTTAATTACACATATATAATTACATATATAGGTACCTACTTTATTCAGTTTATTCTCGATCTTATTTCACAGAAATGAGATATACTCTTACCAACTCATTCTCATCAACGAAGAAATAGTTTTCCTGGTGTACAAAACAATGTTAATTTTGTACCAATTGTGAAGAAAATAAAGCAGAGGGAACACAACCCTAGAGGATATAATCATCAATTGAGAGCACGTATATACGTTTTAATTTTGATATATTTCAACACGTTCAGTAGGTCGGAGAGAAAATTTGTATTTCATCTTCAAATTCGGAGGGGGTCAAAAAGGTTAAAGTTTGGTACCTGGATCTCTCAACCATAAGTCACAGACGGAAGAATTGGGTCCATATCGAGTCGCATGTGGCAGATCCTTTTGTGCATGTCTCCCTTACGGCATCTCTCACCCTCGAAAGTGGCAAAAGTGCGGCAAGTCTCCGGCATAACACGATTTACTATTTTGAGGTTAAAAGACCTACATTATTCCCATTTCCAGCTACAGAAGTGCCTTTCCGCCCTCACGAGACATGGAAAAAGAGTAAGTTATGTGACCTACATTATTTCCATACCCTGATTTAACATTTTGAGGTTATGTGACGTACATTATTCCTATGACCCGTCACAGGAGTACCTTTCCGCCCCCACGATACTTGAGAAAATAAAAGGGATGTTTCCTACATTATTCCATAACCATTCTTTTGCCCATTCGCTTTGAAGGAAGACTTCAAATCTTCTCAGGACAGATGGTGCGGGAGAGACTTGCCACACGTGACTCGATATGAACCCAAAGAATAAATATATTTAATGTTCGCGCATGGACAATAAAGCTCAAAATAACGAATAATAGCGGGTTCTTGTTATTTTAGAACGAAATGAATCTTTTATTGAAAAAAAAGGTTTCTTGAAATTTTAGTATTCAAAACTATAATTATAATTCGAAAGTTGTGCGACAAATAACAAATTTTTATGTAGCGTGAATTCTTATTTAATTCAAGTCAATTATATAAAGTAATGATTTTGAACTATTTGATACTTCTTTTTATTGACATCAATAAAGATGACTTTTCTACCATATAAGATAAATGTCTAAATTCGAAGCTAGAAAAAATGGAATGTTCTAGGAAACAGATGACTTTCAAATATGCCAAGAAAATGATTTTTCAGGAGAAAGTTACACTTGAAATCTGAACAAAGTCATCCCAATCATGGTCGACCGTACGTTGAAAGCGGACAGTACCCAAGCGGGCAATTTTGACAATGCGCGAAGGGACCGAAATCACATAGAAATAGTTCATGCGGCTCTTGAACGTTGGGGCACTTGCGGAGATGTTCCAAGGCCGTTGATAGCCAATCTCGAGACCTAACTATAACTATGTTCTGGATTTCAGTGTATTTTCAAACGGGAAAGATGAATTTTCACTAAAAAAGATAAGTCGCAAACAAGAAAAATGCATTTTTAACCAAACAGTTGTATTTCCAATCAAAGAGTTAAACTTTCAAGAAAGATAAGTAATGTGTGAACAGAATAGTTGAATTTTGAAAGCAGATGAGTTTTATATCGTAATCAACCAATAAAGTAGTTAAGGCATATTTTACGAATCAAAGTACTGAGGCCTATTGCATTTTTCCCCTATACTAACTTTCATGAATTAATTTCAAACAAGATACGTCTTTTTAACGTTGAATAATTCTATTAGATGAGTAAATTCAATCAGGAGTTCAGAATGTTGTTGTCTCTACATTTATTAAACGATAGAGCATTTTCATTTTCTAGTCAGCACTTCGAAACTTTTAAACTTCCACTTTCCTCGACTTTCATCTCATCATTAATTAGTATGGCTGAAAAACTTAGTTTTGGCTTTAGGAAACTCTTCCATCGCTGTTCTTGAGAGATGTAACGTTTGTAAAGCTGTGAAAATGAAAAGCTTATCAAGAATATCGAGTGAAGCACATACTATGTACAACTCATGAAGAAATCATCTTCGATAATACGAATTAAGTTTTCAAATTGTAAACTTTAAGACCTGATCTTACCAACTATCAAAAAGTATAAATGCAAATGTAATACATTTTTAGGATGAAATTCAAGAAATCGCACGACTTCCAGGTTTTCAAGGTATTGTAGCGGACTTGCTCATTCTAATTTTGTAGAATTTGAATAAAATAGACCCTCATTCAGTGACTTGAATTATCGCTCTATAAGTTACTAAATTGCCAAAAGGGATTCCGAATACTGTCCGAATTCTTCGTCGTATGTCTTCACTTCCCCTTACAGGCCTGATAATGTACAGCCTAGAAGGGAGTCGGAAAAGGGTCGATAGTTAGGTTTGGGATACCTTATCAGACAAATCCCTCAAAATTCCTGGCATATATGTACGTAAGTATACCTTGCATACGTGGGGTAAGTTAGGATTGGAAATATATCGGGTCGAGTGATTTCGTCGTAAATCGATTGTAGCACCATTTCTCAGAGCGATTTCATTGAGAACGGTCTTAAGGGTCGTTCTTTCTCAACCCACCGATGTCGCTTTTTCCCTATTTTGTCGTTTTCTCGCCTTTTTTTCGCTTCTCGCTTTCTTCGATGTTTCTACATCCTACGTGCGGTAACGACATCAAAAGTCGGCACCCCTTGAATAGTCAGCTACATACGCTCTCACTTTCCAATGGAAATAGTAAACGCAAAAACATTTTAGCGGAGACGATATTTATCGTGAAAATAAACCAAAAGAAAAATAATGATAATCTCAATCTGTATTCATATCGCTGTCTGAAGGTACATTTTTTAACAAGGTGAGGATATAAATTTATATTGTGTACCTGGCTAAAGTTTTCAACGTTTATAAAAAACGAATTTTGAAAGAAAATTTTTGCGCGAGACCTAAAATTTTATTGTTCGAAATAGCTCCATTTTGTATTCGGAGGTCTCCTGAAAAGTTTCAACCCTCTCGGGCTTCCGGAACACAACTCAGATCAACCCCTGAGGGAGGAAAAAATCATAAAATATGTGCTCACTCCCAGAATTAAAATTTTACGATTGAAAAAAGTTCCATTTGATTTTCAAGATACTAAAAAAAGTTTCATCCCTCTAGCTCTTCCGGAACCCCTCGTTTTCTACCTCTAAGATGAAAGAAAATCAAAAATACACTCAACGCTTGCCTGGGGGCCTATCGGCAGAGGGCCAGTTTGTCGGTTGTTCGTGCATGAGTGATTCTGCCCCTCCCCTCCCGAGCCTCGCACGACGCAACCCGACAGTCCATCAGCCCCGAAAAGGCAGTACCGTGATGCATAGTATAGAAGTTGTTTACTTGTAGACTTGCGAAGCACGTATCACCTCCATTTTCTACCCCTCAGATAAAAAAAATCAAAAATATACTAAAAAAATGCCTCAAGTCCCAGACCTAAAGTTTTATGATTGAAAATAGTCCCATTTGATGTTTCAAGATACAAAAAAAAGTTCCATCCTCCTAGCTTTTCCGGAACCCCTTGTTTTCTACCCCTAAGATCCAAAAAAAAAAAAAAATCAAAAACACTAAAAAAATGCTTTAAGTCCCAGACCTAAAATTTCATGATTGAAAATAGTTCCATCAAATGTTTCAAGATACTGAAAAAAGTTTCATCCTTCTAGCTCTACCGGATCACCCACGTTTTCTACCCCTATGATAAAAAAAAAAAAAAATATACTAAAAAAATGCTTGTAGTCCCAGACTAAAATTTTATGATTGAAATAGTTCCATTTGATGTTTCAAGTTAATAAAAAAAGGTTCATCTTCCTAGCTCTACCGGATCACCCCCTTTTTTTACCCCTATGATAAAAAAAATAAAAAGTCTACTCAAAAAATGCTCAAAGTCCCAAACTAAAGTTTTATCATTGAAAATTGTCCCATCTGATGTTTCAAGATGACAAAAAAAGTTTCATCCCCCTAGCTCTTCTAGAACCCCTCGTTTTCTACCGAAAAGATCCAAAAAAATCAAAAATCTACTAAAAAATGCTCAAAGTCTTATACCTAAAATTTTATGATAAAAATAGCATTTTTGTATCTTGATGTTTCAAGATACTAGAAAAAGTTTCAGCCCCCTAGCTTTTCCGGAACTCCTCGTTTTCTACCCCTAAGATAAGAAAAAAATAAAAAATATACTAAAAAAATGCTCAAAGTCCCAGACCTAAAATTTTATGATTGAAAATAGTTCCATTTGATGTTTCAATATGCTAAAAAAAGTTTCAGCCCCCTTGCTCTTCCGGAACCCCTCGTTTTCTACCCCTAAGATCCAAAAAAATGAAAAAAAAGTCCCATACCTAAAATTTTATGATTAAAAATAGTATTTTAGTATCTTGATTTTTCAAGCTGATAAAAAAAGTTCCATCCCCCTAGCTCTGCTGGATCCAACCCGTTTTCTAGCCCTAAGATACAAAAAAATCAAAAATATACTAAAAAAATGCCTCAAGTCCCAGATCCAAAGTTTTATGATAATTAATAGTCCCATTCGATGTTTCGAGATACTAAAAAAGTTTCCTACCCCTAGCCCTTCCGGAATCCCTCGTTTTCTACCCTTAAGATAAAAAAAAATTTAATAAAAAAATGCTCAAAGTCCCAGAACTGAAGTTTTACAATTGAAAATAGTTCCATTTGATGTTTCGAGATACCAAAGAAAAGTTTTATCTCCCTACCTCTTCCGGAACCCCTTGTTTACTACCCCTAAGTTAAAAAAAAGAAAATTCACTAAAAAAGTGCCTGAAGTCCCAGACCATAAATTTTATGATTGGAAATAGTTCCATTTGATGTTTCAAGATACCAAAAAAAGTTTCATCTCCCTTGCTCTTGCGGAACCCCTTGTTTTCTACCCCTAAGATAAAAAAAAAAAAAAACAATACACTCAAAAAATGCCTCATGTCCCATACCATAAATTTTATGATTGAAAATAGTTCCGTTTGATGTTTCAAGATACTAAAAAAAGTTTCACCCCCCTAGCTCTTCCGGAACCCCTCGTTTTCTACCCCTTAGATCCAAAAAAATCAAAAATATACTAAAAAAATGCCCAATTATTGATTGCATGTGCGATACTTCTTAAGGCACTTGTGGGAAAAAATGATAAGTATTGGAAACAATGATGATGGAGTCAAAAATTGTAAAATACGCGGAATATGAGAGCTATTATATAACCTCACGTGGCTCAGTATTGATGTCGTTACCCTACTCCATTTCGCTATTTCAGTCACGGGAAGCTGCGACTGGAGCGCATATTCAGCATAGGTACAATGTCTTCTGCCAATGTCGATTTTGCCGATGTCCTTGGGTCTCTCGCAGGTTCGATCCGTAGGTTTTCTCCAACTGCGACCGTTTTAGGAATAACGTTTATCGCCGTTTCTCCCAGTCATTGTGGTGAATACCATTACCATTTATCACGAGGACTCGCACCGTTTAGGAAATGTTCTTGGAGCCATAGAGGTAAGTCGAGGGTAGAAGATATAGGTAGAGGTGATGGTGGAAGGAGCTGCTAGGGAACTGGAAAGAGATGAGAAGGGCCAACCAATGCTGGGAGTAAATGGATAAACTTTCTATCCATTCGGATCATTTTCAAACTTTCTATCCATTCGGATCATTTTCTATCATTAAGATCGAAATGGGAGGAAAGGATGTATCCATCTTTATACTGCGTCGATCCCTCAGACCTTTTGCTACCTTTGTTTCAATCTACAATCTCTCCTATTCTTCTGGATCCCTATCTTCATATCCTTTTCTACCGATTGCAAATTCCAAATTCTCGTATACTTTTTCCAATTGTCATTTTCCTATCCAATTGAATCCTTTTCTATCTCTTCTGAATCATAAGTCAGCACTATCCTTTTTGTGCAACGAGGGGTTGAAATAGGATCCTAGGAATTTGAGGATACATGTCGAGAAGCTTTGAATCAGTATCCCAGACCAAGTCACAAAATAACGGAGATTAAGATAGAGAATGTGCGACGAGCCTTCTTCTTCTGAGCACAATGGTGCCTTTCATTTGGAAATTGGATTTTAGATTCTCTTGCTCTTCGCGCAATGGGGCGTCTTTGTTGGATGAATTGAGAATTACACTATAAAACCGAGAATGGTCCAATACTGCTCCCAGATCGTAATATTTATGTCATTTCATAAGTGTGTGTTGGAATGATGTCGAATTGCGCTGTTCTTTACAATATTCCACACTATACTTTCTATTTTCTACATTACAAAATAATTCTACGAGCATATGAGATGAGTCACTGCGTCAAGAATTTGGATAAATATATCATGGCTTATCGAGAACATGGGGCACGTTATTACAATGATAGCCGTCGTAAAAAGAATCCTCTTGCTTAATTAATTGTAAGTACCAGTGCTGAACTCTGAAGATTGAGATTTCGCGGAAGTATACACGATCCAAGATCGCTCATCGACACGCGGAAACTCAACAATCGTTTGAGATTACTTTTCAACCTTTGACCTCAGTTTCCTTGAACGAGGGCATGCATCTTAAAGACGTCTGTTAATTAAGACGTTCCAACTTTAAGATGGTAATTATTATTTCTGTCGATTCCACTCAGCGAATTAACTTGTGGTCTCTTCTGCGACACGTTCAAAGGCCGAGTTTAAATTTGTCGGCATTTAGAAAGCTACTCTTTATGCGCAAATATGACTAATATAAAGTGTCTACTCTTTCAACAAAGCAATGCATTCTCACAGAAAAAATAATTCGAATAAGAATAAGACACCGCATAATGAGGAGGC
>WSXT02141387.1:0-10473 GCA_011762715.2 Neuroterus valhalla
ATAACGATCTCTCATTCAATTGAATTATCAGTACGATACCGTTCGAATTTCCCAATGCCGGGTTTTAAGACGTTTTTTGGACGACAAATTTCGAAAAATGGAAAAGGTATGAACCCCCCCCCCCTCCGAACATCGCCAATGACATAATTCCCTTGAGTGGTCAAAAACACAATTGCTTGTTTGTTCCATTGGATTTTCGATTCCATACTTTCTTAAATGTTATATCTTTTGGAACAAACATTAAGTAATAAATTATAGATTCAATTGAACTTCATGCAAACTTGTATTTTGAAAATTTAAAAATATTCTGAATAGTCAATATTTGAACAATCGTAAATATAATCGTAAGGCTTATAAAGAGACTATTGTGTCGCATGAAATTTTTCAACATGATTGCAAGAAATAAGTATCATAAATTGTTTAGTAGGATACTTGAATTTTTGAAACTTTACAATGGAAAATAAATTTCATTCCCGAAGCAGAATTTTAACTTGTTTAACCTCATATTTTCAAAGTAATAAATATAGAGTACAATATCCATTAAAATTTTCATTCTCAGGTCTGTAAGCTACAAAAATTCTTAATTATTTTTGACAGTCATCTATTTTGTTCAAAGATCATACTTACTTTTTTGTTGGAAAATTGACTTTTTATATTGAAAATTCATTATATCATAGTAAAAAGCTCAACTTCTTTTTTGTAACCCTAATTTTTTGATAAAAACCAAATGCTTTGTTCAAAACCATATTTCCGGGCTAAACATCAAACTGTTTTGTAGCGAATTCGTCTTTTTGGCCTAAACATTGGAGATTTTCATGGAAATTTCTTCTTTTTTATGAAAAATCTAGTTTGGTTGAGAATTCATGTTTTGTGTTAGGAATTTCATGTTTAATAGTTTCAAATTCTAAAATTATGTTCTAAAATCCTTCATTTTGATTGCAAATTCATATTTTCTTGACGACAAAAATCCTCTTTGGTTGAATACAAATTTTTTTTTCTCGGCTGAGAAATCTTTTTTGTAGAAAATTAAATTATTTTGGTAGAGAATTGAACTATGTGAATGGAATTTATATGTTTTGTTAAAAACTCATACTTAATTTTGGAAATAAAAGACTTCTTTTTGGACTGAAAATTAAACAATTCAGTTGATTTTTTTCCTTTTTAAATCAATAATCTTTCTTTATTGAAAAGTCATTTTTTTGTGGAAATCTCATCTTTAACAGTTTGAAATTGAACCATTTTGTTATTTATTGCTATTTTACTGTTATTTGTTTTGAATAATTTTTTTTTATAAAATAGATATTCTACTTCCTCTTCTCCATCAATTTGAAGAGTTTACGAAATTCTTCAAGTCAGCAGAATAATTGCAACAACTAAAAAATTAACAGCATTTCAGCTATTTTCATGGAATCACAAAATTTCTGTACCCTCGAAACCTTGTTTTTCAGCACGTTTTACCTACCAGATATTGTTGAAAATTTTTTAGAACAACAATGCATATATCATTGAATTTACATTAATTATATATTAATATATTTACTTCTACTTAACACTGAACATATCTTCTGGGACTCATTAGAAGATATTATTGGTACTTGAGATCCTAGGAAAAGAATCATCCTTCTCGAAGATATGAATGGTTGAAATACAGCGCGAAGGCAACGGAAGCGTAATTCTCCAATTAAGAGAGTCGAAAACCTAAAGTGATGAGGAGTATTCAAATAGCTGATGATCAGGAGAGAGTCTCTCTAATAAACATATTTGATTCCTCGAATTTCTCAACTATTCCTTTTCTCCCTTTATTTATTTTTTTTAAAAAGACCACAAAACCATTCCAGAAGTCTCTGGTCTCCTTTTCAACTATCTTTACCAACCCTCTCTTTTTCAGCCTCTCCTTAAAATAAAACAGCATGACTGGATATTGACAGAATATGGCGGAGGTGAGCTGAGAACTTGTTATGACCCTCGGAAGTATAAATCAGTCGCAAACTTGCTGCTTCGAAGTTCTTAGTTGCTTCCCAAAAAGGAAAAGGTCATAAACAAGGTCGTCAAATGAGCCGAGGTGTAAAATCCTTGCATGAAATTAACACCTAAGCGTCATCAAAAAAGATGATGGGATGAAAATTATTGAGATATTTTTGAAGGACCTACGTTTCTATAGATGATCCGGTACAAGCATAAAATCAGGCCTGATGTTTATTTTCATCAAGATAGTATGATTCTTAATCAGAAAAGACTCATTAACAAAACAATATGGTGAATTTTCAACTATGGAGTTGGTTTAAATCAAATTTTAATAAATTGTTCGAAATTGAATTGTATCACAGGAAATTATTCCCTTTGGTTGAAAGTAAATGATTTTGGTTGAGATTTAAAAAACTAATATAAAAGTTCGAGAACTTTGTTGACCCTTTTTTTGAATGATCATCCTTTTAAGTGAAAAATTGTTTTTTGGTTGCAGAAGTAATGAATTTTGTCAAAAATTAATACATTTCTCTTGAGTTGAAGCAATTTTGGTTGGAAATTATTATATCTGTTGAAAATTATACAATTTGAAAAATTGTCTTCCTGGGCTTCAACTAGAACTTTCATGGATGAAAATTCAACTTTGCATCTGATTCGAATCCACTTTCTAAATAAAAAATTGTCTCTTGGATTTATTAATTTTTCCAACAAAAAATGTACCCGTTGCATTTAGAAATGTATTATTCTACTCGGAGAATAATTTACTATAATCATCTGTTCAAAAATTTCGAAAATCTGGCTAAAAATTTTTTGTAGAAAATTAGACTATTTGTTAAAAATTTGATCTTTTTTAAATTAGACTTTTCCAGTTGAAGTTTTGTTATTCTATTTTTAAATTAAACTTGTTTGTTGAAAATTCACTTTCTTGGGAGAAAATCGATCGAAAGTCATTTTACTAACTAAAAATTTTCAATTGAAAACTCATCTTGTTAGTTCAGAATTGTTTCATTTTTTGTTCCGAATAATCTCATTGCCAAAATTTATGAAGTATTTTCAAAGAATTCCCGCTAGTTTGAAAAATTAAATTGTTGTAGAAAATTCTACTACTCAATTGAAAAGAGACTTTTCTGTAAGAAATTCGTTCCATTGGTTTTCGAATGAATTCCCTTTTGTACACATTTGATTATTTTCTTCGGAAACTCAGCAGTTCCATTAACGATTCGTCTTTTTTGGTTTAAACTTCAACTGTTTTGATAAAAAATTCCACAATGTTGTTCAAAATAAATTCTCGTTATCGAAATATTTGTTGCTGGTATTCAAATCCATCCCTGGTCTCTTTTATCAAAATTTCCACTGAAAATTTAATAGGTTTTTATGAAAACATATGATTTTTTCGAATTAAACTTTCTTGTTTATGCATTTGTTTCTTCATACTGAAAATGTACCTTATCTAATAAAAATAATAATTTTACTTGAAAGTTATCTATTTTGAATAAAATCCTACTATTTTTGATTGAACATTTTTTTGGCTTGAAAATTCAACAGTTTTCTTCGACGATTTGGCTTTTTCGATTAAAGTTTTGTTATTCAATTGATCTTCTCCGCAAAAATGTAGCTAACCTGTTAAAAATTTATTCTCTCCGTTAAATATTTGATCTTCTTCTCAGGTTTGATTTTTTCTCATTAAAAATTTCACTACTTGTTAAGAAGTAGATTTTCTCTCAATAATCGATTTTTTTGTTGTAGATTCAAGATTTTAGCTTAAATTTTTTTTTCAGTTGAAAATTGAGAAAAAAAAATTGTTTCTAGCTTGTTGTTTTTCTCGTCAAAAGTGACTTTCCCAACTAAAAATGACCCTCCTTTAGTTGGATAATCATATTTTCTTCAGGAGTTCATCTCTTCCGTTTGAAATTGTATTACCTTAATTCAAAATCAATTCTTCTGGTTGAAATTACACAGTATTTTCGAGAGTTCTTTTTTGCGCTTGAATTCTAACTATTTGAGTAAAGAAATTCATTTTTTTTTTTTGGAGGAAAATTCAAATATTTGGCTGAAAATTAGATTCCCGTAGAAAATTAAACTAATCGGTCGAAAGTTGGACCCTTTTGTAGAAACTCACTTTTTCAGATGAAGATTCATCAGTTTAGTTGAAAACTAATTTTTTCGGATAAAAATTTTATTTTTCCGTGAAAACTTAATCGTTTTGACTAGAAGTTGAACTATGCCCTTGAAAGTCAAACTACTTTGTTGGAAATTTCTTATTCTGTAAGATATAGATCTTCTTGATCGGAAGATTATTTTCTTGTTTACGAATTCTGCTTCTTTTATGGAGCTGAACTTTGTTGGAAATTAAATTATTTTTGCTGGAATTCGTTGAAAATTCATTCCTTTGGTTAAATTTCAACAAATTGTAGGTTATTTGTTGTTTTTCTCGATAGGAAAAACATTTGTAAGTAAAGATGCATCTTTTCCAGATAAAAATCATGATTTCTTTTAAAATTCATTTCTGTTGTTCAGAATTGTACTATTTTTGGTTGGGAGTTGTTTCTTTCACCAGAAATCAAATGAAGTTCCGTTCAAAATTCGACATATAAGGTCTAAACTTGAACTACTTTGTTAAAATCCAAACTTTTTTGTTGGAAATAAATTTTCTTGGAAATAAATTTCTTGTTGGAAACTCGTCTCATATTTGCAAATCATCTTTCTCGAGAATAGGAATAAACTTAATCTCTTTTGTTGAAGATTCAACAGTTTTGTTGACGAATTGCCTTCTTTGGACTTAAATTCAACGATCGTCGTATCCAACTATTTTGGAAGAACTCAAACTATTCAGTTGTTGTTAGAAAGCATAACTTCCTTAGGAATTCGTCCTCCTACAGAAAATGAATCTTTTCGTTAAAAAATAAATTTGTTCTCCGCGAATTTTATTACTTCTTTTATAGTTGAAATCTTTTCGAAAATTTACTCTTTTCCCTGAAGATTATTAATTAACACTGAAAACTTATTTCACTGATTTAAAATTATACAATTTTGATCTTCTTTCCAAAATTGTTTTTTTTTCAAATTAAAATCTTTTCTTTCTAACTGGAATTTCAAAGAATTAATTTTTTTGAAATATTCACCTTCCTCCTCATTCTTCACATAAAATAATTTATGTAAAAATACAATATTGCTTGGGAAAAAAAATCGTCAGTGTAGATTAAGTTCGCCCCTGAATCGAGAGATTGCCGACTTTTTCCCCCATCTGTGCCAATGCTCATTTCCATAGGTAGCAAAGTAGGGGAATGGAGCTTCCGGTTTTTGACCCCTTCTTCTGGACAGAAGAGGAAAACTTAGAAAGGCCGAATTTCGAGGCGCAGGATAAGAGTCGCGGGATTATCCGAGATGATCGCCTAATAGCTTTAGGAAGGAGTCAACTGTGAGAATGAGAGGAAGGGGCAAGGTGGCTGGCTGCTTTGCATTAGCATAAGCCCCTTCTAGCTTCTGGCTAACGAGCGGAAGACGAGACCCCAAAAGTGCCCTGATGAATCACAAAAAAAAAAAAACGATAAATAAGATACAATTACTCAAAAATTATCCAGCGGTGTACTTTTCTCTCTCTTATGAAATACAGAATCAATAATGATAAAGTAGAGTTAAAGAAGCATATCTTCTGAACAATCCATTCCATTGAACATTTTTCTTTTTTTTCTCTAAGCAGCCTCATCTTATTCTACTTGATTCTACTCATTCTTACTGTGCGATTTCATCCACTTTATTTTTCTTTGTGACTTCTGTTTCCTTTTTCTCACACTTTTATTCCAACCTAACCTTTTCCTTTACACAATCATTCTTTCAATGTATCTCATTCGCTCCTCTAATCCCCTCCAATTCCCTCATCCACCCCTCTCCTTACCCCTTTCTCTTAATACCCTTATCCTATTCTCTTATGAGCTTCCTTTATCTCCCATTCCTCTCATAAATGCTTCCCATATGTATTCCCATGCTTCTTCTTTCCATTCACATATTCTGCACTTTCTTTTTTCCTTTCCTGTTCCATAAATTGCTATCCTGACCTCGTTCCCCAATCTAAATCTTTCTATTCCTGTCCATCTCTTTTTTTCTCACTCCTTTCCCAAACTTTCCTCTCATTTCCTCGCTTATATGTCAATCTATGAGGAACTCCCTTCTTTCTTCTTCCGATTTTGTTAACCCATTCGCCCTCCCTTTACTTTTCTTCAAATTTGTATGCCCTATTCGCGGCTCTGATACCCAATTTATCTCTTCGCATTTCTTCCCTCATCATATATCCAGGTGTCCTCCCATCCACTCCTAGAGTCTATCTGACAGATCGTTCTTGTAACCTTCCCATCTTTTCCCTTCTCTTCTATCCTCTTATTCCTGCTGCATATCCTAAACCGGCTATTCCTGGATATCGAACAACCACATTCTACTTTTCAAATCTTTCTTGAATCTTCTTTTCCTGTACCCCATACCTGCTCCATTACCCCTGCCGCTTTTTTTTATTTTTTCTCTTATATGTGCCATATGATCTTTATTTGCTTGCAAGGTGTATCCCAAATATTTAAAATCCCCTACTTCTTCTATCTTTACACCCTTCCATCTCCCAGTCGATATTTTTTTCCTTCCCTCTCCTTTTCTGAACCTCATTATCTTAGTCTTTCTTACATTCAATTTCAATTTCAATTTCTTCTCATCTAAGTATTTCTCCAATCCTGCTACTAGACCCACCATTTCCTCTTCATCTTCCGCTATAATTACTATATTATCTACATATGCCAGTGTATAAATCTTTACTTTCCCGTCTTAAAACCTCTCCACCCTTTCTGGAACACTTAGACCTTCCCTTATACTTTTTTTACCATAACCTTTTCTATCTCTTCCCGGTCCAGAGATATTAACGACGCTCGTAGGTCCACGAACATACCTATTATTCCTCTCTTCTCCTTTTTAATCCTCCTATTCATGATATAATTCACAGCGTACGTGTGGTCTGTAACCTCCTCTCCTTTGCGTTTTTCCAATATCGAAACAACTAACCCTTCTTTCCATATATCTGGCCAACCCTCTCCTCTCGGTACCCTATTGCACATTATCCATGTCCATTCCTTTAGTTCATTCCTAAAACCTATTTTCTTTCCTCTTCTTTCTTCTCTTGTTATGTCCTCTCCCTCGTCTTTTCCCCTTCCCTCTCTTCACCTCTTCTTACTTTATTCTCTACCCCTCCTAGCAGTTACATGAAAAACTTTTTCAATCTGCCATCTCAATATTCTTGTTTACACTTTTCCTCCTTTTTTTCTCTTTATTTACTACTTTCCGTACCTCTTCTTCTGTTCTATCTTTCTCCGCCTCTTCCTAAAACTTTCTATTTTCGTCCTCCTTTTTCTTATCACACGTCTGAATATATTCTGTATGAATACATTCATACGTTATATATTAATACGTCTGAATATTTGGACCAGTAGTCTGCATTTTCTCCATCTTTCCTGAATTCAACTACCCTGGTCGACAAAAACTACATCGCTATATTGTCTATATACCAGACTCGGACAATTTACTATTCGAAATGGGTTGGACCAGTAGTCTGCATTTTTTCCATCTTTCCTATATTCCTTTTTATTCTTCTGCATTCATCTCCACCACTTTTTCCTCTCCTCCATCTCCTTTCCCTCTTTTTCACTTCTTCACTCTCTCTTTTTCTCTTTTTATTTCTCCCATCATTATTTCTATCTCTTCATCAACATTTCCTTCCCCCTTCTTAAATCCTTTAGCTTCTCTCTCAATTGCTCTTTTCCTCCTATTGACCCATCTCCTATTCCTGTTTTTATATCTTAACTTCCTTTTTTCCCGTATTTTCAGTTTTCTAATCACCCTCTAACGTCAATATTGATGCAAAGTAATCAGAATCTATATACTCTCCTATCGCTAGTTTCTTGACCTTGTCTGTCACCACGTCGTCTACTATCACATAGTAAATGACCATTCTCTTTTTGCCTCCAAAACGTGTTTGTTTTCCTTCCTCATCCCCTTCTTTAGTTCCGTTTATAATAAACCATCCCGTTTCCTCTAAGCACTCCAATGATTTCTTTCCCTATTCATTCAGTATCTTGTCATTTAATTTTCTTCTTCGCTCTTCACCCCATCCCCTTCTTCCTTTATCTCCTATCCTTCTCTGCTTGATATTCCTCCCTTATTTCCATAACCATCCCTCCAACTGCTCTGCCTTTCCCCTTAATCTTCCCCATCCTCTTCCATCTGGCTACGTTTTCATCATTACTACCACCTTCCACTGTTCCAAATTTCTAATAAATTCTTCATCTTTTCTCTCCCATCCTGCTTTCACCCTTGCTTCCTTTCCTTTTTCTTTTTGCTTTTTATTATTTATTATTCTCCTCTCTTCCCTTCATTCCTCTTCCAGTCCCCTGACATCGCACTTTTTACTAAATTTTCTGCCTCTTCATCCCAATTCCACCATATATCTTGTATTTTCATTTTGCCATATTTCACCCACGTTTCTTGTCCGTTCTTTTTCTCCTCTCCCGATATTTTTCTTGACTTATACTGCATATTCTCTTTCAATTTTATAGTGCTTTGAAAGTTTCTGTCAATTATTTTGTGTGTACATTAGTTTCCCGATTGCATATTCAACTGTTCCATTTTTGAATAAAAATTAATCTTCTCTAATTTAAGGTTTATGTATTTGGTTACATCTATTATTTGTTGCAAGTAGAGCTATTTCGTATAAAACTCATGCATATTTTTCGAAGGATCCAAGTTTTGGTAGAAATATAATCATCTTGGTTGGACGTTTAACGGTTTTGTTTAAAATTCATGTTTCCTATTGAGATTTTTCGTTATAACCCTTGTGAAAAAAGCTCCGTTTAGCCCTCTTTAGAATGACGGCCCCCGGCCCGGCAAAGGCCCACGTGGGTGATCCACGCGGGGAAATCCACGAGGGTCTTCACGGGAGGCCCTCGTCGTTTGCCCCCTTCGATCAAAGTGTCAAATTTCTAAGTCCAAAGTGTCAATATTTTTTCTTCATCACAAATTTCGAGTTTCGATTGGTACAGACATACGAAAAACGTATTTATGTCCGAAATTCAATGACACTTTTTTAAAATTCACACTCCAAATATACGGATATTCCATGGGAAATATATGTCATTTTCTCATGAAACAAAATTTAAATTTTGGTTTTTAAATTATAAATTATAAAATTAATTAATTCAATCAATTATTAAATAAAATAAATTCATTGGAACCAATGCACTTTCTATCATTTCGGTCATATGGATGTTTTCATTCCCATCTCTCTAAGATTCCGTAGCTAAATGGAACATCCCCCGACTGCTGCCCCGGAGACGCATGTTCGATTCCTGTCAGCTTCCTTTTCTGCTAACCCGATTTTTCTGTTCCAGCTTATAATTAAATCATATCATATGTTTTCAGAGTACACAAATATATCATTTCAAATGTTGTCAATTCTGAATTTAAATTAATATAAAATTATGTTTAATGTATAATACATATTGTATGGTGTATATATTCGGTTTCGAGCTGAATAGCATATGTGAGATTCTTTTTTACATTCTCATCAGAGAAGGTATTAGATTTGTGTAAAATTTGACCCCCCTCGTTCTTGTCAAATGTCCACGTTTTGAGACCCCCTGAACCCGAAAAACAGGTTTTTACGAATGTGTCTGTATGTCTGTCTGTCTGTGAGCGCGATAACTCTCGAAAAAACTAATCGATTTGATAGGCCTTTGGAACACTCTTCCAGTGTCAGAAACTGAAGGTCAAGTTCGTTAGCCAGATATTTTGGATCAAAAATGAGAGAGGGGAAGCATTTTGAAAATTTTTGAGACCATTTTTTTCAAGACTTGATAATTGTAAGCACAGCCTCCTGTAGTGAGTATCAAGTGAAACAATTAATCCGTATGACGTTTTTTGATGAGAACAAAATTGTCAGAGTTACGGCATTTTCAAAATTCGAAAACATAAACGGAAATTGGAATTTTTAGCTAAACAACGGAAGATATGAAAAAAAGTATAAGGGAAAAAATGTTTCTTTTTGGAAGCCCTACAAGATGGACTTCTAAACTTTTAAAACTTTCCCAAAAAATCAAAAATTCAAATTTTGATCGCACAAAAAATAATGGAGAATAATCTGTGAACTCGAAAACTTTTAAAAGAATGATGATATTTGATCGTGCTTTGGCAACCATTTTAAGGGACCAAAAATACATGTCCAGATCGTTAATTAGCTGTTTTGGATCAAAAATGGAAGATGGAGAGCATTTTGAAAATTTTGTTGGATTTTTTTTCCAAGATCCTAAAATTTTGAGCTTGGTTTCTTTTAATAGGTAAAAAGCGAAACAGTTTATCCCCTTGATTTTTTTTTATAGATACCAAATTGTCAGACTTGTGGCATTTTCAAATTTCAAAAATAAAAAATCTGCCCGCTGCGCGGGCACATTCTCATCGCGCGCTTCGCACGCAGCTCGCTTC
>WSXT02141398.1:0-10472 GCA_011762715.2 Neuroterus valhalla
GGGGTGTGGGTGGGGGGGGGGGGGGGGGGGAGGGGGAAGGGGGGGGGGGAGGGGGGGGGGGGGGGGGGGGGGGGGCAGGAGTTACGGAGATGCAGAACTTTTGCTGGACAAAAACCAACGTGTTCCGTCCTATAAGGAAAGGCCTATAGCAGGCACAAAGGAAGCTCTGCATGATGGAGTTGGATTTCAGAAATTTTCCGGATTGCGCAAATTATGCTGCGACAAAAGTGGGGGAAACAGGCCACCAAGAAGCTCCAGGAGGCTCGAAAAACTGACAGGAAGGGAAAGAAGAAAAATTTGGGGACGCAGACGGACGAAGACGCCGGGTGAATTTTCGCCTTAGCCCAAAGGAAGAGACAGAGAGAACCCACCGTGAGTCCCCCAGAACCAAGTGCAAGGAGGCCAGCGTTTAAGAAGGTGAAAACTCGGGAGCAGGTTCCTGTACATGTTGCCTCGAGCTCCATGTGGGAGAAACAACCTGTTGTGGAGAGGAAGATGAGGAGTCAACAGAATAGGGAGGCCCGGAAAAGAGCTCGTCCCAAGGCGGTCTCAAAAAAGCTGTCCGAGGGTTCGAGCTGCGCCCAGGTCCCATAAAACCTCAGAAGAATGGTGGAACTGGACATCCTTGGGGTAAAAATCAAGGGAGTCCGGAAAACTAGGCATGGGGATGTGCTTATTGAAGTTGGGAACGAGTAAGAGGGCCGAGCGAAATCATCCTCTGCAATCAGGGAGGCTGTAAGCGCCGGGGGAACAGTTCGTTGACTGGTCCCTCGTGTGGAAGTCGAGGTGCTTGACCTCGACGAGCTCACAGAAGGGAAGGACGTCGAGAAGGCGATTGAGAAGCACTTCGGTGCTTGCATGAAGGGAAACGTACAAGTGAGCCTGACGAAAAGGGCCCTCAGGGGTCACCTGAAGGCCTTCGTTGAGTTGGATGAAGACTTGGCTGGAAGGCTGGCGTGCACAGGGCACCTCAAAGTCAGGTAGGTGTCCTATCGTGTCAAGAAGAAGGTGGACGTGATCTGGTGCTACCGCTGTCATGGTTAGGGCCATATGGCAGCGGGTTTGCCCTGGACCCGACAGGAAGTCGTGCTACTCGAGGTGCGGCAGAGAGGGACACAGGTCTGCGGAGTGCGAAAGTACTAAACACTGTTACCTCTTTGCCGCAGCAGGTAAAGGTTCCCGGACCGGCATCTTCCGGGAACCGCAAGGTAAAGGGTGTACCAAGAAGCGACACCAAAATTGAAGTCTCAAGGTACTGCAATGTAGGCCCCTTACCAAGATGTCAAAGGTCGACGAGACCGTTGCGCGACCCTCTCGCGCTACTGAGAACGATGCGTACATCTTGGTAGGGTCAGAAGCAGGAGTCTGTTGTCCAAGTTGGCAGAGCAAAGGAAAGCCGAAGCACGGCGTATTGGCCTTACCCACGTTTTCCTGAAGTAATGCGATAAGCGGTCCCAGGGAAATGGGTTGGCAGGAAAAGGAGTTCAAGGTTTAGTGGGTAGGTGCCGCTTGGTAAGTCCCACACTAACCTTCTTCTCTTGTGGACTATGCGCCCGTGAGTGCACTTTACGTCTATGTACACTTTGTGTATAATAATGTGCAGTTTGTATATCGGGCACGTTGTCCCCAAAGAACGAATGTGGTTAGTGCATGAGAATTTCCTCGATAAAATGTATTACTGTGTTATATCAAGATCGCAATTGGAATAATAATTTGCGTCGTGTAATGTTGGATATTCCTCGAGATAAAAAACGCAACAGCTAGAATGAAACTTTGAGTGTTAGAATAGTCTGACAGTCAGTCTCAGATCTTTATCTTCTGCACTCCTATGAATGACGCAAGCGCAGTACCGCTTGCTGCAGCAGCGCTGGTAGTGCGTGAGTACGCGCCAGTTCGTTATTAAACCATGGCGGGTACACCCTCTACACTTCCCTTTCGTGGCACACACGACTTTCACGACACGCATTTTATCTGTGCATAGTAAATTATTAACGATAGTATTTCACGTTATCAAAAGACTTCACTATTAATTAATTTATCCCTGTTTGGAGACTGTGAATAAAAATGATTTACAGGTCGTACTTAGTGTTCATTCATTTATTTTCAAATCTTGATAAAACTTCTCATAGTTGTATTAAATATTGTGCCAACTATTGTGGTTGGAGTTTTAATAATAAATGACCTGATCTTGAAAGTGACCACCACTTGCATAGTTTTCCCTAAATACTAAGCAAAAAGAGAATGGCTTTCTTAGGTTAGCACATTGCGTCATATGCGTTTAACACGTGAATAAATGATAATAGTGTTTGTATTTTCTCAACTTTGATGACAATAATTGTATATTATTTTGTTTTAACAACCCATAATGACTTTATTTTATCATTTCTCCGGAATACAAAAGTGTTTCGTGCCATACCAGACTCATTTTTTCAATGCACAAAAGAAGAATGGCATTTATTTGGAATAAAGGTTCTATGGGGGGTCTAAAGTGATGCCCTGACATTAATTGAGAATCAAAATGGATCCTCGTTGAAGACCTGCTTGAATTTTCTGAGACGACCCTCATAAATTTTGCATAATCAAACTGGCATGGCCCACACAGATTTGCCTAACGCGGACCCCCAAAAAATTTGTCAATCTCCTAAAGGCCTCAGTAATACCCCATTAAGATTTCTCCATAGGTTTCTCCAAATTTATAATTTTATAAAATATTCTCCTTCAACATTGCTCGGTGAATCTCGAATTGTTTGTGACATTTCTGAAATATTTTGCAATATTTTAGAATACTCTTGATGAATTTATTTAATTCGTTATGAACAAAAAGTGAATAAAAAATTCTCCCATAAGAGCATCTCTTATTTTATAGGTATGCTTTATAAGCAGTAATACAAATATTAAATAAATAAATCAAGATTTTTCTATTGAATCCATCATATATCACTTGGAACTAGAATTTAAACATCATATTTGGCCATACAATAAAAATTGATAATTGTTTTAACAATCTTGATTGACAAATGAACTATTTAGCCATTTTCGGACGATGACAATAAATATTGAGTTATTATGAGTAATTAGGCAATAACATCATGCTATGAATTGTTGACATCTGATAATTCCTTTAGTAAACTTTATTAACCAAATTTCAAGCAATCAAACCTCATTCTCTTCGTTTAATAAACCGTAAATTTACGAACTTTTTACAGATACTCTGCCTTTTTCCTGTAGAATGAATCACATGTAAAATACTCATTGGAATCTTATATTATATACAACTTATGGCTGCTTGATTAAATATATGACAATAATAAAAATACTTGATAGTTATGAAAGTTATCGAAGGAAGTTTTCAATATGATCACAGGTAGGGTAATTTACCCTGGAAAAAAAGCACTATCATTTGTACTTCAAGAAGATATTACTTTTCTCCTTTACGGAAAAATTGAGTGATTCCATCAATTTCCACTCTATGGAATCGATGTAAAAACCATTTGAGAGATGCTATTTTTCAAAAAGTTTCCGAAGGAAAAAAATTCCGTTTATGAAGAGAAAGAGAAGATAATTTTATTTACTACCAACTACTGCTACTCAAACTTTGAACATAGGAAACTCAAATTTACAACAAGTATGGAGTAAGAGTTTTTCTGATTGGCCAGAAAAACAATGCGTGTTGTGAGACAAGCGGGAGATGTGAATAATATGTGCCTCGTGCGGGCTAGTTGCTTTGCTGTATTGATATAGAGATCCTCAAGAGAGTGTCAACTGAAAATTCCATATCCACAAGCATTTTTACAGCCGGAATCGGAAATCATCGCTAAAACGCCATAAATTGTAACTATATTTTGCTCATATACTGTGACAGCAAACACCTGTGATGATACCCTCCGCTTGCTTATCGATATATTTTGTGAAGGTTAACTTGAATAAAACTAGATGATTTTCTATAATACTGCAGCAAATTGCTTCAAGTTTGAATTTAGCATATTTTGGAGCGACATCTATCAGCGATTTTGTTCAATAGTCAGAGTCGGTCTGCATCGAACCGCGATCGAATAAACTCATTAGCGTCCATCTCTACTCAGAGTTGAGTTTCATTGAGTCAGATTTAGTCCCTTTTGCTCATGATACCGGGTCGCGAAGACAAGATGATGCTTTGTATGGGAATTTGTGTATTCGAGTGGAATATTTGTTTATACTCTCTCCCTGTTACGGGTTTTGAGAGTCTCGGCATAACCTGCTCTCTACTCCTTTGCACACCTCGACACTAACTCAGGGGTGAGGGGGACCTACAGTATACGGTGGGTTCCGAACCACAAGGAGCAACAGCTACTTAATACTTGGAGAACTTAAAGAACTCTAGAGGTACCGGGCTCACGACTCTCCGCGGCCCGCCGAAGCTCTTCCAAAGTGTGAGGCGGGAATCGAACCCACAACCAGACAGTAGCGTGGGTCCAAAGCCCATGCCTTAGCCCCCACGACCAACTGACCACTCTCATGTATTCGAGTGTAAATCTTAGAAGAAAGAGTGAAATTTTGGCAGGGGATGCTAACGTGTTAAGTGTTCAGTTTTACAATTAAGAGTTTTGGCCAAGAAAAGTCCAGACGTGCATATAAAATGGGAAATTTCTGGAACAAAGAGTGCTGTGTTGCCAAGTAGGTGACGCAGTTGGGAAATTTTGGGAACAAAGGGTGCGATGTTGCCATACCGGAGACGCGATGCAAGAAGACCTTAAAAGTGACGATTTAAGGAAGACATCGTGGCAAAGAATAAGAATGGTAATTATTGTCTTGGGGAAAGTGGTGAAGAAGATCCGAACTTGGATTTAGAAAATCGTCAAGTTGACGAGAAACGCGACGAAGATCAAAACTCGGGTGACGAAGGATCTATTTTTAATGGATGAGAACAAACACCGTGGTGATATTTTCGGAAACCAGAATTTTCATGAAGCGGGCCCGCAAAAGTACGGGCTTCCTCAAAATGCTATAGTTGTATACATTAAGGAAATAGAGGCTGTAACTACAAGAGCTGTTATAAAAGCTATGGGGGTATGGGAGTAGGAATAGAATAGAAAAGTTCACGACGTTGAGCGAGCTCTAAAGAACATAGCTCCAAAATACGTCGAGAAGCGGATTTGCAGGGTGGACGAAGTAAGAGAGGATTACGAAGTTCCAGATAACACCATAAAGTTCCAAGCCGCACGTCAATTAAGAAAACGCGTGCTAGAGTAGTTTAACAATACGCCACTGATTGTAGAAAAAACTTGTCTGGAATTGGAAGATAATCTGATCCGAGTGATCAAGAGAGACCCCTCAAGTCGTACTAAAAATGGAAGGACGACTATGGAAAGTGAGAGAAAAATTGTCTTTGTATTTCCATAATAAATTGAAACTGATCAACAGACTAGATATTCCATAGAGGTAAGCGATCGAATATGTGACTGAGGGAGTTCCGGATTTTCTCTCGAAATTTCATGCTCGAGCAGGAAGTAGATTGGTAGATCTGCTTGATGAGATGCAACTTTCTACCAAAAATGAACCAAGGCGACACTCTAGAGAAGGAACCGGTGACAAACAGAGTGGGAATTATGTTCTGCATTCTGTAAATTGTCATGGTTTTTACGGGAACAAATTAGAGTCTTAGAAGTCTGCATCGACAAGTCCACGTATGAGGTGCTACAGTTGTCATGAGATTGGGTATTCAGCCAGCAAGTCCAAAATGCTTCAAAGAAAAGGGGTGCCTGCTTCAAATGTAAAGAGACGGGACATCAAGTTCGGAATTGGTAAATAGGAATGTCAAAAGATGCGACCGATGGAAGTGGAAGATCTGCTTATGCAACGAGATCGAGGTCCATGGAGAATACAGTTGCCTAATAAGATTTGATTTGTCAGCTGAGCAACTGCTCTGAGTCAACGAAGAAACGAGTTCCTCTGGTTGCTCCGAAAAGTGTAGATACTGTGTTTCTGCGTAAGAAAAAGGACGGTTAGTATTGTGCAGAGGCATTAATTGACAACGGTAGTCCAATTTCATTGTTAAGAGAGAAAATTCATCAGCGAGATTTTTACGAAAAAATTAACTTTCGGCTTTCAGAGATAATCGGGTTTATTAAAGCGAATGTGAAATTGCAGCCTTAAGGAGATAGGTCGATTCAGATTTTTTTTTGCGATAGTTTCAGTCACAACAATGACTCAAGATGTCATTCTAGGCCGTGACGTTCTCAACCAACCGGGCATAACTTCGTTTAGGCGTGATGATGTGGTATTAGGATGAGAGCTTATAGGAAACAATATCATGTTAGTCGACGGGAGTGGAAACAAGGTCAATTTTATTGGTCTGTCTAAGCATAAAGTAGATGATGAAGTTTCTTCTGGATTCAAGAACTGATTACAAAGGTTACTAAACAATTACGAAAAGAAAACGCAGAATCAGAACCCGATTGATTCAAGGATGGATATGCGATCTGTCATGATAAAAGATTCCTAAGCGGGAAAAATCGTAACGTTCATTCTAGACCGGAGTAAGAGACTCCTGGACTGAGCCTCCGATCAAAAATGAACCTTGCGGTTTTTCCGCATAGGTACCTTTCCTCGTGACAGGTTAAATTTACAGTTCACTTTGAGCGAACCTTTTTAGTTTAAACCACGAAAATTGTCTTGGTTAGAACTCACTCATTCAAGAGAGATTATAAAAAAGCTATAAAAAATGTAGCATATCGGACCAATCCAATTGAATTATAGTAGTTCAGTAGTCATGACTAAAAAAAATGGCAAGTACAGGATGTGCGTAAATTCTAGAGCTTCAAATAAAATAACAGAGTGGGAGAATTTTCAATTGCAACGAATCAATAATCTTATTGACAAGTTGCATGCCAGTCTTTTTCACGAAACTGGATTTAAAGGACAAGTTCCATAATATAAAGATGGTCAAAGATTTGAGGAAGCACGCGGCTTTCAGTTCTCTTGAAGGACAGAACGAGGATTTGAAAATGCCATTTGAGCAAGTAATTGCTTCATCGTCTTTTCAGAGATATTTGAGTATGATTTTCCAAGAATCGATTTCTACCAAAAAGCTTTTAATGTACCCTGATGATTTTCTAATCGCGACTGAAACGTTGGAAGAGAATTGGTCAATAATTGAGAACGTTCTTGATTTGATGGCACAAAATGGTCTTCACTCGCGACTAGACCAATGCGTGTTCGCTGCCGACGAAAAAGAATACCTAGGGTATGTAATCAATGAACAGGGCGTTAGGCCAAGTCGAAAAAGTGTGGAAGTGTTGTAAGAATACTCAATTTCTAGAAGTGTGTTGCAAGTTCAGAAGTTCTTAGGATTGGTAGGTTTTTTAGACGATTTATTCCAAACTTTGCAGTTATAGATAAATAACTCTATGATTCATCAAGAAAAGGTGTAGCGTTTAATTTCGGTGACTTTCAACTACGTGCGATTGGATTCCTAGTCGACCGTATGGTAACCGAACCGGTGTTGCCTATAGATTGTTGTTCAGCATACACCGAAGTGCACACTGATGCCATTAGCATTGGCTTTGGAGCGATTCTACTAGAAAAACAAAGAGATAGTTACATCTGATTCATCATTCTAGCAAACGCACTTCTAGAGATCGGAGTATATATCATAGCTACGAGTTGTAGTCAGAGCGATTCCGTGTTCATCTGCGAGTAACACTTCGTGATTCGAACGGATTGTAGCGCCGTCAAATAAGCGTTAGGGAAAAAAAATTAACCTTCGCATAGAACGATCCGCCCTCGGGTCAAGCCTAATGTGTTAGGACAAAAGCTGCGTGAGGATGCCGACCTTATTTCTGGAAAGTTGCGTCTGAGAAATAATCAAATGGCTAGTAATAAGCATGCGAAACCGTTTCAGTTCAAATATGGTGATTGTGTTGTAAAAACTAATGTCGTATCCGAACCTGGCGTGAATCGAAAGCTTTTGCCTAAGTAAAAAGGTCCGTACGAGATGAAGAGAGTTCTACATAATGACCGCTATATAATTGATGATACCGCTCAGGGGTGTCCAACGCAAGGTTGGCGCGCTGCTCCTTCTTCCCCTTCTCCGAGCGCTTCATCGGGAATTCTCTTCTCGTTTCGCAACGGGCTTCGTCTGACTATGCCTGACCACGCGTTCTTGCGCGCGATGTTCACACAGCCCGGTCGTCGAGGACCCCTTGCCACATCTCGCTCACCGCATGAACGCATCAAAGGTGGCAATAGCTCTGATCGTATGGAAACTTCGGATGAACAGGTTTTGTTTATACTCTAATTCACCGATATGATCAAGAGTGATCATCTGTCAGAATGGGCCGAACTGCTATAAGCAAATTCGTTCAAGAGTTAATCAGGCTGTATCAAACCACGATTGAACGAACTCATTCCTAAGAGAGATATGTCGTGGGTGCGCGCATAGAAGTAAAAGGGGAGCAGCCGAGCTATTAGCAGGCTGAGGTAGTGGGGGCTGTCCTCTATTGGTCTTTTATTACTCCCGTTCCGTTCTTTCCCTGACCAGCTGTCGAAATCTGTGCAGAGACCACAACCTTTCTTTTCTTACATATCACGCGCATGCGCAAACTTCCCAAAACATGTTATTCTCATCAAAATTTACCAAGCAGAACATTAAAATTTTATGGTTGATAATCGTGACTGATTATCGTAAAAAGACTAACGCAGTCTGTGGAGGCGGAGTGGGAGAAGTCGTGTTCATCTGCCGGGATCTTTTTAGTATCAAATAACTTCGTAAGAAAACTAGCAAATCGTTGTAGCTGACGTCTTACAAACATTTTAAGAGAAGCAAGGGGCATATTTTTGGAATGTTCAAGTTTGTCACTACATTATTGCAAAAATTATCGAATGAAAAAAATAGCTGTTTTTAATGGCTTTCATCATTTTCCAATGGATCAAATAAACGAATCTCAATGTAAGACCCGTCATTTTGTATGTCTTCCTGACACTCATTTTTATAAACTACACTATTTTCCGCTGGACAAATAGGTTCGTTGTCATAAACAAAAAACCTGTTTTTGCTTCGTTCAACGATTGTTCACACATATTGGCACCGTGCAAGTCTACTGGCGCCCTCACTTTGACGGTCGCTCCCATGTTAAATCTTTTGGAGCAAAAGTTAGAACCGTGGCGGCCACGATCCTTATTGTTGGAATAGAGAGAACTTGAAACTCTATTTAAGTTCTATATATAATCTATATATAATCTATATAGAAATTGGATTAATTCCTTTAGTATAAGCATATATATATATATGCTTATACTAAAGGAATTAATACAATTTCTGGTATCAATTTTGCAAATTTCGCCGGAAAAAAGGCGCTTATTTCATAGGGGGCTTGGACGAAAGTAATATATGATTGATTTTGTAAAAAAATGCCAATTCATTCCATCTTAGATACCCAATATGTATAATTGAAGGGTGGCAAATCATAAGGAGGCAAGGGAAATTTTTCCAAAAACTTTTTTTTTGTGTGGAAAATTTTTATAAAATCCAATACACATAGTGTTGGAAGTATTTCTTCAAAATCAACTTTTTTTAATGCAGTAATAAACAAAATAATTAGTTGCACAAAGAAAGGTAAGGGCCATTCCGTACTTGATTCTCACTTAGTCTGCGCATGTGCAGTAACATTTTTTATCGAAACATCATGTACGACTCAAAAAATGTTCTTCCCCAGAATCAATTTCCTCGAAACTGGATAAATTTTGTTGATAAAACTCTTGTTCCCTGTATTGAGTATACCCACATGTCAGAATTTTCCTCTTTTCAATCAAAAATTTAATTTTTCATTGCGATTTGAAGCTTAATATTATATGCGATAAAATTCTCATCTCAGAACTAAAACCTTATTTTCTTAAAACTGAATTACTTTTATCGATCAAACTTTTTTCCCTGTATTCAAAAATTCAACATTTCTGGATATTATTTTTAGTTTTTCTTCAAACTTGATTATTTAAATTTTTGTCGCTGTCTCAATCTACTCGGGCCGTGTGAAAAAAATGTCAACCCAATTTTGTCGATTTATTATCCCATAACTGGTGAGTTATTTTCAATAAAAGTTTTTTTGCTATCGATTCAGAAATAAGTGATTTCGGAAGCATATTTTTGCTCATTATTTTGATTGCGAAGTTGATTTTATAGAATGTTTTTTTTGTACCCTTGTAAAATTTCTATTCTAAACCTTACCACTTCATGATTTGAACCATTTAAATATTTATGAAACATGCAAAAGAAATTGTTGATCAACACTCATCAGTTAATCCAGAAAACTCTTTTTGTTCATATTTTGTTCAAATTTAGTGCAAATCAAGTCACGAATCGCCGCCAATCCCTATTGAACCATTTTCATTCTCTTATTTGTTGATAAATATTCAATAAATTGCTTAAAATTTGCGTTGTTATTGGACATATTTCTTGTCTAGTTTCCCCACGTAGTTTCAAACGAGTTAAGGTAATT
>WSXT02141409.1:0-10472 GCA_011762715.2 Neuroterus valhalla
AAACGAGCGCGAAGCGCGAGATCCTACGGACGCGCGCCCTAGGCGCGCTGATACTTGCGAGCGAAGCGAGCTGCGCGTGATAAGAATGTGCCCGCGAAGCGGGCAAATTTTTTAAAAGATAACCTCCTGATTCTGAACGAATGTTTAGTGTTTTACTTCGATATGATTCGATAACAAATAATGACCTTCGTCCAGAAATCTGTAGAAATCTTTGGATGTTGCCAATACTTCTTGACAATCGATATTTGCAATTCGGAGATTTTTCGTGATGCAAGATACGCGTAATTATTTTTATACACTTTTGACTGATCCCCACATTGTACTACGTTCTGAGGAGATTGAACTTTGTTTCTCTTATAGGAGGATTCTTCGAAAGAAAAACTTTCTCTCATCTCTTGTTTAAGTCTCTCTATGAAAGATTTATTGTTATTTTTTCTATCTGAGAGAGTTTCTCCTCCTAAAACGCTTGAAAAATCTTGGGTTTCACATCCTCCTGGAAATTATTACATTTTCATCAGAGAGAGAGGGTCTGTATGTCTGTCTGTATACCTGTCTGTATGTCTTCTGTCTGTGGGTACGTCTATCTGTCTATATGTACAATAACTTCTGAAAAAAACTAATCTATTTAATTTGTTTTTGGTACACTCCTTAAGTGTCAGAAACTGAAGGTCAAGTTTGCTACACAGCTATTTTGTATGAAAATTTGGATAGTTAGAGCATTTAAAGAAGAATAATTCCGCGAACTCGTGCATTTTCCACCTTTTTTTATAAAGCTAGAGAAGATTTATTTTTTGTTTCGCTCAAAAGAGACCCCGAAATTTTCTCGCCGCATGAAAAAATTAGTCACTTATTACATTTTTGTGAATTGTGCCAAACGCAGTACCTACGTCGAAGCATTGGCAACCATTGCAAGGTGTGTATATATTCTTTGATCCCCGAACATGAAATCTGAATTTGCTTCATGCGTCATCTTTTTTCGAATTTCGGGGAGAAACGATTCAATTTTCAGGGGGAAACCTTCGAATATGTCTAATAATGCAATGAGGAAGGATGAAAGAGAAAGCAGCCTCCAAATCCTCTTCTTTCTCTTTTTTATATATTTTGCCTTTCTTTATTATTAGGTATATTCAGTGGTCGATTAAACAATTCGCCACCCTAGGCAGTTGAGAAATCCCCTTCCCCCCCTCCCCCAATGATATTCTTATTCGGTATAAAGTTTGAAGTTTTTTATTTGCGAAAAAATCGATAATACGAAATAATCATGATAGTTTGGTTATTCTTAATAGTTCGATTTATTACAAATTACAGTTCTTTTCTATTTAATTTACAAAATGAACACCCGTAATCCGAAGAATGGATTGTTCACATGTTACATATTTTTACAGCGTGTCTTTTAGATGAGGAATCCATTTGTTATTTTACCGCTGTCCAAAGAGTGAAAAATTCCCCTTTCTATAAAAAAACACTCAAGTAAACGTGTCCAAGTGACACGTGTAAGAAACGAAATCCCTTCCGTCGCCTTACAAATATTGAATAAGAATGTTCCCCAAACAATTATATAAAAGTAATGCGTGTCTTTGAAACACGCGGTAGGAACGGTGTTTCGAATGCGTATGCAACGATAACGAAATAGCAAAAATCGCAAAAGTAGACAGATTTTTGCGATTCCAACTTTGTTGTAAAGCTAATAACAATAAGGTATCAAATCTGTGAAAACTCGTTGAAAATTTCTTGAAATGCAAGAATTTGCATTTTCTTCGAATCTATGTGTCGTATACGACGCTCGTGAAAATTTTAACCGGTGTCAAATATCCTTTGATAAACAAGTTGTCTTTTGGGTGCTGTCAGCGTTACGGTTATTTATGACCTACAGCGTAACGTCCACAGCGTAACGTTTTTCATGGAATAGGTTCCTACCCAGGAAATCTCTCTACCCACGTATAAGGAACTTCGTTCCAATAACAACGCAATTGAATCCAATCGAGTCCGTCTAACTGTTGATCTCCAATAATTTCCAATGCGCTCCAGGCTAGGAATAGTATATTGCACAATGAGTTGGTAAACGGGGACTTTACCAGAAGCGTGAAGTTGGCTGTTCAAAGCCGTATGAATCGGGCCGTTGGATATGCGCACGCCGCGAAGCGGCGCGTGTGAATTCGAAAGGACGATTCATGCGGCTTTGAACAGCCAACTTGACGCTTCCGGTAAAGCCGTCGGTTAACAATGAGTTGTGCATACTATTTTTCCCAATGATTGAAGATGCTATTGCTGAAGCAAGAGCGAATGTCAAAAGTGACGTAATCGATAATATTGAATAAAAGGTGAATTTAATGTTGATGATTTCAAGGTTAATATTGTTTCAAAATTGAAAAACTTCCTTTAACGATTTTTATAAAAGGATCGTTCGGGGTCGGCAAGAGTAAAGTTATTAGTTCAATTTATAAAATCATCTCATTTTTTAAAATGAAAATAAAATTTTTATTTCAGAAACAGCTTAAGTCTTGTTATGCATCCCATCGGGTAAAGCTGTATTTTCGATGAATGGAGTCACACTTCAAACTGCTTTTGCTTATTATATGAAATATCAGGAGAGAAAATGAACGATGTGCAATTGAAAATTATGGATAAAATTTCCATAGTTACAGTACCACACTAGCTAGAGTTGATACTACATTAAGACAAATTAAAGCTGCTGATGATGGTAACTGATGTCACGACATTAGTGGGTGATTTGCATCAATTACCCTCTGTTATGGATAAACCTGTATATTCTACACCGAATAGTTCCATGTTACTTACTTACAGAACATTAAACGTACCAGAGTCACATCATACAATATATGCTGGCTAGGAAAATATGAAAAGTCTATAACTATATCCGTAGCTATAAATGTATATATTCTAGCCAGTAAAGCTTAGTCGGACCCCTCCGTAGCTTGATCGGCAACGTATACGATTATTCGAATTAGTAAGTTCATACGTATACTTAAACACATTAAACATGTCATGCTGAGGTAGTACGTTGTTTAGGTAGGAGAAAAAAAGCGGAGAGAAGTAAAACTTAGATGATTTGGAGTATTAAAGGCAATTGGGCGCTTACGTAATCACGTAAGCGCCATAAAAGTCAGTGAAGCTGACCAAGCGATCAGCTCCACTAGTCCCAGGTGAAGCGAGATTCATCTCACGGTTTTAGAAGATCGTGATGAAGTGGCTCGATTCACTGCAATATGTCTTTGTCTAAATGAGACAAAGCTCTAAAGTAGGTGATAACGATTACCATCCTGCTCCTAACAATTTTTCATCACAGGATAAGATTTGTGAAATCTAATTTTCTAAAAAATTGATTTAAATCATGAAGTATTCATTCTAAGGAAATCGTAGATTCAATCACACGTTACACTCACGTTTTAATGAGTTTCTTGCAGTCACTAACTTGCTCCATAAGATATGCATCCAACGCGAAATTTCCATATCGATTTAAACTCTGTTATTTCGAATTTACGTTAAATTCATTTCGATACCTCAGTTTATTCAATCACTCAAGTTTTTTACTCTTCTTTCATTTTATTATACATCGAGAGAGGAACATCTTCTCAAACTTTGGTCCGCTACTTCTGAATTCTCGGCAGCATCTTCCTCATAACCTTCAGCGCACTTAAGATCAATCCTCAGCAAACCAAGCTTCCGTTGCGCCCTTTCTACAGTGTCTCTGATCGGAAGAAATATATTTCTCTTTGGCTGTTCACCTTCATGCTCGTCCGGATGATTCCCAGATCCATGACATACTTCAACTCATCTTTTGCATTTTTCTCGATGCTTCAATGTCATAACGCGCATCTGAGATGTGCATTCTGTCATGCACTTCTACAACATCCCTATCACCGCTGTACAACTCCTCGCACAAACTCCTTGCAGCACCAATGCTAATGATATGCGTTAAGACGCATTGTTTTCTGTTTGAATAGAGAGGACGTCCCGTTCACGTTATGTTATATAAAAACAGTTAGGAATCCGGCATACAGGAATACCTTAGATTTATGTCATTCTGAATTAGATTTTCATTTACGAATCTTCTGAAACCAAAATATTGCTTTACTTTTGGAGACTTTCTTATACTCACTTGATACGAGCGACGTGCTCATTAAGTTAGAAGTTTGATCTTGTTTTGGTTCTCTAATACAGTGAATTCTATAATGAGTAATATTGATGTAATACACTTAAAAAGTATCAATATCTTGTTAGAAGATTCCGTATAAAAATGATTCAGCCAAGCGGAATCACCAATTGGGCTCGCAAGTCCATGATTTAAAAATTGGCAATCACCGATATCATCCTAGAGACTGAGTTTGTAACTCATGATGTATCTGCTGAGTTCCACTCCATAAACGCTAGATACCCAAATTAATCGATCCATGACTGCTTGGATCAATCTAGCCAACAGGTATCCATACTGCCTCTGAAGGATAATATAAGGCTTCCTCTGAAATCTCATATATCAATGACTCCCTCTATAGGTCAGCGTTCGTTTTTTTGCGCAGTTCCGCGATATCTTTAATCCACAAGTTGTCTAACTGCCAGCCTTTTTCTGCATTTTTCGTAGTGGCGTATAAGTGTTGGAGCACTTAAAAATCTCGTGAAACCTTTTTTTCATGTTTTCTCCGATTAGTATTATTAACTACTCAAATCTTTTGGTTCTGTGTCTTCAAAAGTGACATCCGGATTTCGGGTTTCGCAATTTTGATAGCTTTTACAGAAATTAGGCGGATCAAGTCGCCGCTCTTGTCGTTGCACAGGACGACATAATCGGAACGCTGGACCGGCCTTATCGAGCCCAGCGCGCAGGGCTATGTTCCTCGCGAGTTTGACCGCCTAGGGCGCGCGTCTGCCGGATCTCGCGCTCGATGACGAATTCACCTCGCAGTTCGCGCTTGATATTTCCAATCCCCAAAATTTGTGCATAGATCTTTTGAAACTAAAAAGCAACACGCCGGCTGCTGTAATTCGGTGATTGTAATCTCTTTTTCGTTAAAGATTCCTTGGCTTGATTGAATTAATTTTCATCGCTTGTTTCATGCTTCGCACTCGATCGAAATTGGTCCAGAACATGAACTTTATTATATTATCTTCAACCCTCATTATTGAATAAGCATTGGTTTTGAATCACATGTTTTTCTATTGTATCGTCTTTACAATTGAAAAATTCATACTTTCAGTAGATTTCCGTTATTGGTTTTCACAAAAGCCTCCTTCGACACTTTTGACATTTTCAAAGAAAATACTTTCTGAATCCTACTGCTGTCTCGAACATAACCAAAACAAAATATGGACATGGAAAACAATCTCACAATATTTCATGAGAACTTATGAAATTAGAGTTCGATAAAATTTAATACCCATTTATCGGAAAAGCGATATCTGACTTTGGAAACAATCCTATTTTGAAAAATATAGCCATCCATCCCGAAATTGCCCGGAATCGTTAAAGAAATTAATATGTCGCTTCCGTCAACAGAATGGGCATACTCAGAGGCATTTTCCAAAAGCTACGGCAAAGACAACCAACCAAGGAATCCATCAGGTCGATGTACAAGTAAACAATTCAATCATGAAGTATATTAGAGAGGTAGGGATTGATGGAATCACAAAGGATGCTTTTATTGATGCTGGCAGTTCATAGTGCACAATAAAGGCAACAGCGGCATTGACTGGAGAATAACAAATAATTATAGGGACACTGGAGATGAAAAGTTTTGGACCATCTCATTTTCGGGTAGCGTATCCAGGATTTGTGAGAGCCAAAGTGTCGGTGGACGGAGTAAGAGCTGGAAAGGTACCTGTGCGTGTAGCGACGGATGATTCTCAAGCTCTTCCAGTTTTATTAGGACGGAGCTACACGAAGCTTCTTTATGTGGAGTATACGAAGAGAGGAGACAAACTCAGCTTTAAGGAACGTCAAGTTAATCAATTTTGTGAGGTGCCCACTGCAATAAGTCGCGGTTGTGAATTGACTATCGTCAACAATACCATCGTTCCACCTCATTCAATGAATTTAATTTCCACAATAAGTTCAAATATCGAATCTCTACTATCTATTTTCAATTTGAGATCTATTGAGAGAAACCAACGAACAAACTGGAGCGTTTCAAAATCCGTAATCGGCAGGAAATCAAGAAACCACGAGATAGACCAGCTCTCAAGCTTTCTGAAATTCATATTGAAAATAATCGATCCAAGGAAGAAGTTTAGGATTTGTTCTTTCGAGGATCTTAAGAAAGTTATGGCACAATAGCCGATTGTTCAGATTCTCGATCCTGAGGGATGGACGGAGCTTCATACGGATGCAAGCGTTTACGTCCAATATTGATCAACATCGAATTTACAATCATCACAGATTGCCAAGCGACAGTTTACTTTAACACTCACAAAACAAAGGACGCTCAAGTAGCTAGATGAAGTAATTTGCTGAATGAGTACGAGTTCGACATCGTGCATTGCTCTGGTAAAAGGTTAGCACACGTGGATGCACTGAGTCGAGCCCCTGTACAGGAACCCGAAGAAGAACCAGTTGAGGACCAGCTGTTAATGTACACTGCGATTCCCATGGGAGATGAAGTTGTGATGTTTCAATATGCTGATGCTGATCTACGTAAGAAGTGTGAAATCCTGAAGAGAAGTGAAGATCAAAGAACCAAACGTGAGAAAGGAAAAACACTGAACAATGAAATACATGAAGGTATCATGTATAAACGAGTGGGTCCAGAATTAAAATACGTCGTACCTAGCACACGAGGCAAGAGCCTGACTATTCGCTTTTACGATATAGGGGGTCCCTTTGAGTTGGAAAGGACTGTTAGGAAGATGGAATATTATTATTACTTTCTATGATTGCGCCAGTACCTCCTGGTAAGAGACCCTTTGAGATCGTCAACCTGGATCATTTCGGACCTTTTGTATCCAGCTCGCGCAAAAACAAATATATCACATCAGCTGATGGAGTTGTAGAGTAATTGGAAGAATTCGTATTGGTCTTTGGATCCCTAAGCGTGTGATTACGGACCACGGAGCTTGCTTTACATCCGATAAATTTGCTGACTTCTATGCTAAACATGGAATTGAACATTCAATAAATTCCCCTCGGCATGCACAACCCAATAGACTGGTGAAGAGGGTGAACCGTGTCTTGATACCAATGATACAAGCAAGCTTACTGAGAGAGAATGGACTCTGCAGATACTAAGCAACTGGTAACGAGGATACAAATCCATAAGTGTGACAAGCAGTGGATTTCAACAAAGCGAAGTAAGGAGAGAACGAGTCTATAGCAGAGTTCGCTGCAAAGCCACTGAGAGGTCGCTAATGTATCTGAAAAAGTGCAGATAAATATCTTGAACATTTTCAAGTAGATAAAACATTTGTGAGTTCAGTAAATTACGAGCAAACCCCTCGGAAGCCGCTAGGTTATCTGAAAGATCTAAAAGTCAAATTTTAATAGAAAGAAAACGGGAAAAAATCCGATCACACTACGATTTAGGCATATACCTTTTGCATTGGAAGAAAGATTGAGTGCGAAATCGAGAGGAATATTTTACCATGTGATTCGGAACTACTCTAGAAGAGCTTCGGCGGACTGGTATCTCCGATTTTCTTCCGGTACCTCGAGAGTTGTCCAACTTCTCCAAAAATTAAGTATATGTTGCTCTTGGTGGTTTGGAACCCACCTTTAGATGTAGGTCTCCCTTGCACTTGAGTTATTGGTGAAGTCCGCAAAGACATAGACAGGTCATTTAGAGACTCTCAAGCCCATAACAGGGTGAGATTATAAAAAAAATTCTAGTCCCGTCATACAGTTCTGAAGCTCAATCAGGGTTCTGTCGTGGTAGATAATTTTTCGGTTTTACACTGAGTATGATCTCACAGATATATACACAAATGAATAACAATTATTTTTATGCCATAGTTGTAGATTTCTCGCGTGCTTTTCCATTTGTGAATCGACGTCTTATCTGGACAGAGCTGTACAACCTTAGAGGCACATCAGGAATAATAAAAATCTCAGATTATAATAAAGACACAACTTATGCGAAAAGGAGGATTTGGTGCGAATTCTTATAAAATGTCCAATCTACTTTCCCATCAGGAGGAACTAATTATCCAACCGTAAAATATCAATGAAATATACGTATTACTTCCTAGCAAGAAACCTAATTACGTAAAGAAGACGGGCACATTACTTTTTCCCACAACGTAAGAACCGCCTCCTTTTGCTTTTTTTCTGAAAGATACTTGCTCCGCCTTTCACCAACTTCACTCCTTCGCCTCTCTTATATTCTGCCTTCCTTTCCTTCTTACTGTCCATCTTTCTTTCTTCTTCTCATTTCTTATTCTCTCCCTCTCTTCCTTCCTTCCGCCTTCCTTCTTTTTTCTTCGTTTCTTTCGATCTTTCTTCTTTTCTTTGTTCCTTTCTTGCTTCATTTCTTTATCTTTCCTTTTTCTATCCTCTCTCCTCATAGCCATAGAACTTGTATTCTGAAAGGTTATAAATATGTATCATCGACATAAGTTTAAGTTGCAACAGCACCATCTCTGAAAATCCATATGATTTCTAGCTAACTCACAGTTTGGCTTCGAATTCTTGTTGATGCACAGTTGAATAAATTCCGATGTCTACAATTAGAAAATAATTTTCGGTTTAGGAGAGAGAAACTACATCAAAATCAATCTGCTGATAAACGCTATTTTTGCGGGGATCATGGCCTCTTACGTTATTTATTGAACCTGCCTGATCGAAAGTCTCTGAAATTTCGATCAATTCATTGAAAGTTTCAATATCCCAGATCGAATTAGTCAAGCTACGGGATTCCAATATTCTTACCATCCTTATCCGATTCTTTTTCCTTTTTCTATCCCGAATTTACGACGTTTGGATTTTCTCTTTTATCCATTCGTAGTAAAGTGCTTTGCGAGAGAATTGATTTGTTTGAATCTTTTCGTAATTTTCAAAGAGCAACCATTATTCCGTTTTCGTGTTTAGATTCCTGCTCAGAAAAATTTTTAAATCGCTCGAAAACTTTCTCTTTATGTATTTCTTTCAACATGGATTGAGAAGATGTAAGTGTCCTACTACTTTTTTCTTTCCTCTTTTCACGATCATATTTATCGTCCTCCATCTTGACGATATTATAGTGGGATGCAATGTAAGAAAATAAATATCAGAAGTTTAGAAGGCTTTATGGGTTCATGTCGAACCCAGTGCATTCGAAGTAGATAATGCAATTGGTTACCTGTGCGTCGTCGAGAATTCGTGCGATTTATGACTATCTATTATTCTCCCGAAGTCAAAGGAGCCAGACGGACAATGACTTACGTGACCTCTCTACTTCTACTTTCTTGAGTGTTCCACCTTGAGTATCAGTTGTGAGACCATCGTTATCTCTCCCAAACCGGAGAGTATTTTTGAATTGTAAATATCGTAATCTATCCAAGCATGCATCAAGCTAATTTCTTGCAAAAAAAAGAATGTACTGAAAAATATATGAATTTTCATTGATAGTGCGCTTGCACCTCAAAATAAACATGAAAATCTGCCCTTACTGTTTCACAACTAGAACAGCTCGAATAAAGAATCGAGTTGAATAAGATCAACTACGATGATCCAAATAAACATAGAGATCCAAATTCTTATTCATTAATAAAAGATTTTAGATTCACTCAAGACAGAGACGATTGCGTACATTCCTTATATTCTTGACTCTGGATGCCTTCTATTTATTACAAAGCAAGCTCTGATTTGATTTGATTCAGAAAATATGATTTTGAAGTAAAAGTGAAACTCCCATCAAAACTTTAATGGCTCGTACAACCATGCACAATGAGGTCTTTCTCGTGAGATAAAGTGTAAGGCGTTACAATGAAAATTGCACCCATTATTTTATCATTATATAAATCCTCAAAATTAATGCAAACATGCACCATGAGGTATCCACAAAGACATGGAGTTCAAAGTCGTTACAATCATGCATTTTACGAATTGCATGAAACTTTCCAAAAACTCACAGTTATGCTCCTAATTTGAGTGAGAATTAGCATAAGTTCCTCCGAAAAAACGAGAAGAGGATGTTCGGAGCAAGCTTCCTAATAGAAAAGTCGAGTAACGCGAATTCCGGAGTTTTTTTTCAAGGAGTAAAAAACGGAGAAATGCTCTTGCACTAACCAGATTCGAACTTTGGGGACCATAACGAGCATGGCCCACAAGGAACGAATGTGAGAGTGGGACTTACCGAGACGGCACCTCCTTTGCATTGATGTTCAGCTCCTCTTCTGCATTGATGTTTGCAAACCACTGGAGTCTCCAGCTTTCTCTGAGCTGTTCCTCTTTCTTCTTCTGCCGAAGGACCCTCTCGATGTACTGAGCGATGTTGTTCCAGTTCGTCTGAGAACTGATCATGATTTCCACAATGTTGTCTGGCGTCAGT
>WSXT02141431.1:0-10472 GCA_011762715.2 Neuroterus valhalla
AAGTCATTCAAAAATGTTATGACCCCTAGCAACTACAATGTGCACTTACTTTTTAGGGGCCTTCCATAAACCACGTGGCTTCTTCAGGGGGAGGGGGGGGGCTTCGACGAATGGCCACGCTGGTCCACATAGGAGAGGGGGGGGCAATGCTGGAGAAAATGTATCCCCTGTCATCAGTACCTTACAGGAGTGGCTGGTGTCGCGAATTTTTTTATTCCGATTGTTAAAAAAGAATAGAAATTGAGTTACCTCATAATTTTTTGTTTTATTTTCGTTTTACAAGGAATGTAAAAAAACCACGTAGCACCCTGGGGGGGGGCGATAATGCCACGGTAGACCACATGGGGGGAGGGAGAGGTCAAAAAGTGGAAAAAATTCAGCCACGTGGTTTATGGAAGTCCCCTTATTTGCGATTCAATTTTTCTTCTTTTCGTTATCTCGATAATCACATTTTTTAATGAATTTTTTTATGCACAAAGCCAACTTCAGATTTATGGGAAATTTGTCTCTGGGAGTTTTGTCAACTATCCCATCTACCTCACAGCATTTTGAACATTTTTTAAGTCTGTAGCGCTTTCGCAGCAAGATGGATTTTTCCGCGTATTTTTGGTAGTTCAGTCATTCATCTTTGATAGTATTATTTTCTGGATGAAGTTGTATTTTGAAATGATTCCAATTAGTTAATTGACTAATAAGAGATTTCTAAGTGTAAAAAGAGATTGCTGGGTAGAAAATAGTTACATAGCATAATTGTTATTGAAATTTTTTCAGTTTGATCTTAAAAGTATTCTTAATAATAAATTTTATTTTGAATGAGCGAATCCAAGGTGGTGAGAACCATTTATGGTCATATCATGATGACCATCCATGTTCAATAGCATCATTTCTGGATGAAGTTGTAGTTGCATTTTGAAGTATCTTTTGTATTGAATATACTGAAGTAGCAGATTTTAGGTTGGAAGAGGCAATATTTGTTAGACAGTATTCACATAGCATCATTTCTATTAAAAAGGGGTCCATATCGAGACACATGTGGCAAGGCTCTGTTGCGCATGCCTCTCTTGCGGCAAGTCTATCCCGCGCCATCTCTCCCAAGCAGGTTGGCAGTTTTGTGGCAAGTCTCCCGAACTGAATTGTCTCCTCGTGGCATCTCTCACCTTCGGAAGTGGCATAAGTGCGGTAAGTCTCCAGTATAATACGATTTACCATTCTAAGCTTATGTGACCTACAGTATTCCCGATCCCAGTCACAGGAGTGCCTTTACGCCCCCACAAGACTTGGGAAAGAAGAAAATATGTGACATACATTATTTCCATGCCCTGATTTATGATTTTGAGGTTATGTGACGTATATTATTCTCATGACCCGTCACAGGAGTGTTGAAGAAAGAGGATGAAGGGACGTAACGTTCACGCGATGCGATGGAAAAAGTTTTCTCAAGATTTGGGGATAGAAGAAGAAGTTAATACAGACTAAAGGTGAGTGGAAAGAAGAGATATAGAAAGACAGGTAAATGTTACATCTAGGAGGATAGGGGAGTGAAGATACTGGCGTTGAGTTTATCATGCAGGAAGGTTTTATCATGCAGAATGGGGAATATGGTAGGCATATTAGAGGAAAGAATCAGGACAGCAGCGGAGGTAATGTAACAGATATGGGAAATATTATAAAGAAGGTTTAAAGAAGATTGGAACGGACAAAGGAGGCTTTTCGATACGCTGATATGGCAGATATAAGGCTATGGGGCATGGTCATGGGGGTAGAAGGGCAGGAAGATAGAGATGTTGCAAAAAACATTATAGGGACATTAGTATGGAGTATAAAGTATACATAAAGTATAGAGAACTGCAGGTTATATGCTTAGAGAAGATGCTAAGATAAATTGAGAACAATGGTGAAAAGGAAGAACTGCGAATTTGAAGAAAAACTAGAGAAGGGAATAGAGTTCAAGCAATAAAATGTAACAAAGGGGTCGCAAAGAATGGAGGGACGTAGCGTTTACGCAACGCGGAGAAAGAAGAAATTTTTCTAGAGATTGAGGGATAAAATAAATAGTTAATACAGAAAAAAGGAAACTGGAAAGAAGAGTATACAGAATGGGAAATATGAGACGCATATTAGGAAAAAATTTTGTAACAGCAGCAGGGGTAATAGAACAGTTTCAAAAAGTAGGAAAAAGTTTTAAAAAGATTGGAATGGCGAATGGGGTATTTTTATTCTCTGGCATACTATGGGGCAGAGAGGTGGCGAGAGAAAGAAAAGAAGGTAAAGATAATGCAAGATACATTATATGTTTGGAGAAGAAGCTCAAATAAATTGAGAACAGGGGAATAAAAATTAGAAGAGAAACTAAGGAGAGGAAGGGTTAACGATAGAGTATGACGAATGGGTAAAAGAGTTTGGAAGGAGGGACATAGTGTTGATGTGATGTGAAGAGTATAGAGAGTTGCATAGGAATGGGGGATAGAGGAAATACAGAATAAAGAGAATTGGAAAATAAAAATAGAGAAAGGCAGGTGATGGGCAGATCAGGGAGGAAAGGGGAGTCAAGCTACAATAAAGGGGATGAACAAAAATAGCTAAATGAAGACTCAGGAAAGAAGTGAAAGAAGCCGTTGGTAGAAGAATGAGAAAAGAAAGTGCAGAGTATGTAAAAGGGCAGAGAGGACTTCTTAGCATGAATGGAGTTGTTAAATAAGAGGAAGCGATAAAAGATTGAGATGGTAAGGATACCTAAAAATCCCAGCGACTTGAAGAAAGATGATTAAAGGAGGTAGCAAAAGCTGAAGAAGTCTAATTAGGGAAAGACATTCTTGATCTCACATGTCTTGCAGCAAGCCCCATCATGCACAATTTAGACTTGTGGACCTTGTGGTAACAGAAAGAGACGCTCTGTCGACTCTTCCCAAGACCTAAAAAGCGATAAAGAGCAAAGAGGAGGATGAACTCCACAGACTCGAGCGGCTCAAATATGCAGCGATTGAAAATCTCGGGGAAAACCAACTCCACTTGACAGAAGAGTGTGTTGACACATTCTGGGTGTATAGTGAAGATGTTCTTGATCAAACGAAGAGTAATCCTAAAAGCAGGTTCTCTTGTACTCTGGAAAGAGATTCATTATTGAGTACCTCGGGATCGCAGACCCTTTGGGTAATCTCTTTTTTCAGTCTCTTTTTTCTCCTCTGAAAACTCTTTGAGAGCAATCACGAGGTAGAACAATAAGGTAACGCTTTATTTTCGGGAAGATGAAGATCGTGAATAATTAATTCTTAATCACGCACCATGCAAAGGAGGGAATTTGAAGAAGGGAGGACGATGCACCCTTTTAAGAGACCCTATTCAGCTCCTTTTTCTCTACCCTTTCAACTCTTGCTCTCATTCTCTGAGATACCATCATCTCGTACCACGAGCTATTTAACGTTGCTATGTATGCAATACATATGCATTCGCCTCGTCTGCCTTATTTCCTTTTTCTTAGCTTTCGTCATGTCGCGATTCATCTTCCCCGGCAATATGTGTTGCTTCTGCAAGCACTGAATAACTTGAACTAGCTATAGAATTTTTTCCTTTCAATTTCCCCTTCCTGTCAAAGAAACTGAAAGAAAGAAAAAAGTTGGAATGAAGGGAGTTCTTGTATGTGATACAGGTAAAAACTTCATCCACTCGGAAAAATAGAAATAAAGAGTCCACTCATTGCTTTTAAACAGAGAAAGCTATTTTCAAGGATCTCAAGTTTGTTTTTGTGACCGCGTTTTTTCCATAAGTAACGATTCATAGAATACAGTTACCTTTGGATTTAGTACCGTCCGATTTATTTCCACATCTCCTCAGTTCGTCTACTCTCTATAATTCCATTTTTTTCACCAATAAATGCATTTATACTAAGATACTTGTTTACTGCAATCTCGAAGAGCGATTTACATGCATGTATGAAGGAATAATAATGACGACTGTATATAGACTAGAATTGGAATTCTACAGTTCGAAAAAAAAAGTCTTGAAGTCTTGAAAAGAACGAAGAAAATGAGAGTGAAATTAGGATGCGATGTGTCTTAAAAATACTGAATTCATTGTCAGTTTTTGGAATACATACAACAGAAAGTTTTTTCACGCTTCGAATTCCTTGAATTTCATTCATAAAATGTAATTTCCAACAAAATGGATGAAAACTTAGAAAAGAAGATAAAATTTTTTGAACGAGAAGATCAATATTGTCTGTTAGAAAAGAAAGATTTCGAATCCAATGATTCATTTCTCAACAAGAAAGAGGAATTTTTCCACTTGAATGATGAATCTTTGGAAAAAAGTGAATTGAGGGCCCGGATGCAATAAGGGGACGAGCGCTCGAAAACGCTAAAAAGTATTGTCCAAACGTCTTGTGATATCGAAATTTTTAAACTCAAAAAATTAAATTTAAAAAAATATCTGCTTGTAGATAATGACAAGCCGAAACTTTCTTATACATAAAGTTCCCCAATCCAATTTATATTTCTGATAATAAAAATGAAAAAGTGATAAAAAAATGTTGCCAAATTCAATTATTTTTCGAAACATAAATCGTCTTCACTTAGACAAATATCATTGAAACTTTTTGAAATCTGGTACACACATGCACTTTACCCTAGCGATATCTACAATGTGGAGAAACAAGGGAAAATTCGAATTGTTTATTAATAATTAATTGCAAATGGAGACCTGACGGTAAGCACGTTTTTCTTAGCTTCGACGAAAAAAGTATCAGTGAACTTCGAAGTTGAAACAACTTCCAGTAAGACATTTGTTCCTTAATATCGGAGGAAGATTTCTAGAAATTTTTACGTCAATTCATTGAAAATTGACGGAAATATCCATTTTGTAAGAAAACAGACGACACCGCATACGATTGCGTCGTTAGCAGATTCAAGGGCTTCTCAAATTCCCCAATAACAAAACACATCGTTACACTTGTTTATCATAATTTCTGATCATTCATCATACATTTTATAAAACTTTTAACACAGGAACATTAAAATTAGATACTCTCTTTATTGCTTCCAAACCTTTTTATGCTGTATCACAAATATAGTCACTTTTTCTTGACAGATTATCATTTAACCAGGATTCCACTATTTTGTAATATCGGTCTAATTATCTATTTCGGTAAAGTATTTCGAATGAAAAAATTGAACGATTTGGCATACATTTTTTCCACTCTCTTATCACAGAAAATTTAATATTAGGTACAACCATTTATTATTCCAAATCTCTGTTATGCTACATCCCAAACATGATCACTTTTGTGTCAATAAATTATTTATCATGAATTTCACTGTTTTGTAGAGTATGAATAATTATATACATTTTGGTGCAGTTCTTTGTCATTATTGAAAAAGTCATTTTTATTTAGAACAATGATTTCTTTAAAAAATGCTACGAAGTTGCTTCCTTTTTTTTCAAATTTGCAAACTTTTTTCAACTTTTCCTTAAAGTGAGATAATGAAAAATTGAAACTTACACACATACTATTTTAGTCATTGCATTATTGTTTATAACTATCTTCTCTTAGAAAAATGCGAGAAAGTTGAAATCTTTCCAAGATTTCGAAATTTTTTTGTAACGGACAAGTAATAAATATACAACAAAGGGAATAATCCACGAAAAATATCAATTCGAAGAAAAGGAATTTCTTACAACAGAAAAAAAGAAAGGATTGATTTATTAGGAGCAGTCCAGTAAATAACCTGTAAAAACCTGATTTAAGGAAAAACACGCAAATCCTCAGAATAATCTCACTCAATTTGAGAAGCTTACAACAAGTTGGAAATGTTAGAAAAAACCGCAAGTTTATAGCGTTATTCGACGAAATGACAGAAGCTAAATAAGAAGATAAATAGTAATGATTTTTTCTGGTCAAGAGTTAAAAATGATTTGAAACTTTCAGAGAAAAACACGACTTTCTACCACTATTCTTAGAGAAAATTGATAAAAACAATAATCAATTGTTTATAAAAATGTTCAATCATCTCATTATCAGAAAAAAGGTTTGTGATGATGAAACTCTGAAAATAATTTTTTATTTAAACCTTATAACTAATTGTAAAGAGAAAGCTTGGAGGACATCTCAATATCCACATTATCATTGATTCTGTATAAAATTTGCAAAATCATATTTTTTCTCAAGGGATATACATTCTGAGCTTGATGGTATTTGTGGAGCTTTTGAATATCAAATCTGGGTATTTTATACGCCCCCCTCACTTTTAGGAAACGCATCTTTAGAACATATCAAAGCTGACACTTTTACGTACGGAATCCTTTAACGAACTTGAAAATAAACGTGTAACGAAAATTTTCAATTTTTGTTGAATTCGAAATTTTAGTATGCCAACAATCGTTTTGAATGAAATATTTTCAATATGATGAGGATATCATTATTCTACTACCTTATTTTTGCAATCTTTTTTCTCATTTTTCTCCCAATGGCTCTCATCGCGAAGCCTTTTATGGCCTACTTGAAGTTCTGACATAATTCCAGAACTGAAAAGTCACTAGAAATTACGAATTATATTGTCTTACAGTCACAGGACAAAAATATAATATTCAATTTAATCTAATGAATCAGAGAGCGATCTGCAGGGTGCGTAGCAATTTGAGACACTGAACCTTTTTCACAGTTAAAATTTCAAAACAAAGGCATTAGACGGTTTGTTTACATTCTTTGAATCCAGAAATCTTCCTCCGATATTAGGGAACAAATGTCTACATTGTAGGCATCGCTAGGGTGTAATGCATGTGTATACCAAATTTCAAAAAGTTTCAATGATATTGATCTGAGTCGAGACAATTTATATTTCCAAAAATAATTGGATTTAGCAACATTTTTTTATCACTTTTTCATTTTTATTATCAGAAATATAAATTGGATTGGAAAACTTTATGTGTCAGAAAGTTTCGTCTTGTCATTATCTGCAAGCGAATATTTTTTTAATTTAATTTTTTGGGTTTAAAAATTTCGATATCACAAGACGTTTGGACAATAAACTTTTTAGCGTTTTCGAGCGCTCGTCTCCTCATTGCACCCGGGCCTTCAATTTTTAGCGAACTAATCCGAATTCCGATCATTTAGTTCAATTTTCAACTAAAAAGTAATCAAACATTCAACAATGTAGTATCTACCAAGGAGGAATATTCACAAGAATGCATGAATATACGACTAAAATGTTGAATTTTCAGTAAAAATTATTACTTTTCCACAAAGAAATGAAATATTGGAATTTATGTTTGAAAAAAAACTGATTTTCAACGAAAGTCAAACTTTCCTATCTGTTTCATCAATTCATTTTTCATTCGAGCGAAGAAACATCAGATAAAAAATTTCCTTCAAAAACAGGGGGAAATAGTAGAATGCTGCACGAAAGGGTTAAGAGAGGAAGTGTCATTTCAATCATTATTGCCCCAATGATTAATTCAAAATTCTCTAAAAATATCAAATCTCTGAAATTTTCTGGAATCTTATAAAATTCCCCACCCCCTCTTGAATCTGGTAAAATCCTCATGATTCTTCTGAAATCCCTCACAACATCTTGGAAGTTTCACTATCTTTCAAAATTTCTTCAAAAATTTTCAAATCCGTAAAATCCTTTTTATCCCTTTGAAATTTCATGAAATCCGTGAAAACATCTAGAAGTCCGTCAAATATTCATTCCATTTCATTTAATCCTCAAAATTCGTAAAAATTTTCTAAATTTTCTGGAATCTTTTAAAATACCCTTCAATCTTTCAAATTCTCTGAAGTCTTCTGCAAATTATGAAATCTTCAAAGTCCTTGGAGATCCTATAAAATCGCCCAAGTCCGGTAGAATTCCTACAAATCCCTTGAAATATTTGAAATGTTCTAAAGTTTCTTGTAAACTTTTCCAATGCTATAAAAGGTTTGAAATCCCATAACTCAACTTTTAAAGAAAGTATCGACGGTGTGTCGGGCAATCTTTAAAAAATGGTCATTCGGCATAGAGGATTCATTTTCATTTTTTTAATAATTGTATTTGAAAATATTCGATTTTAAACGTTTTTGGCCTCAAAAATGTTTAACTTGATATTTGAACAAATTAAAACCTTCAATGCGGATTCAAGCAGTTGGGTATTGTTTAATTTATGTCAATAATTTCAATTCCACTAATTATAAAGTTTATACAAGAAATTATTCAATTTCTTATGTTTCTTATTGAAATGATATAATATATTGATTTTTTTCATTTCAATTTGAAAAAAGCATAAATTTTAATTTTCATGATTACTTTATTCATAATAAGCATTGATTAAAAAATAAATAAATTTTATTGGTCTTGTTTTCACAATTATCCAAATTTTTATATTTTTTTGAATAAACAATTTTCCTTCCCAACATTTTCCGCATCTCGTATAATTTCGCTGGATACTTGGACTTTTTCATTTGGAATGTTGTTTTTCACGATTAAGAAAAAACTATGCGTCCCATGGGAAAAGAATGAGGAAAAAATTTGTAGATCTTTTTAAAGTGAACAATTTTGTACATAAACATTTTCTTTTATCTCAGACATTTTGGCGAAAAAATGATTTTTTTTCTAATTTTTATATTCTCATTCTAAATGATAAGGTATTGATTTGATATTGGATTGTACTTTGGTACACTTTTTCAAAGCAAAAAAAAAGATCGAGTTCGTTGACCAGCTATGTTTTACAAACAGTTCTGGTTTTATCCATCGAAAAAGCTTTTTAAAAAGTTGAAAATGCGCATTTCCGCTCAAACTATGCAAGGTGCGTAAAAAGGTTCAGATACCAAATTGTTTATTTTTAAAAAATATACAAATTTGAATCAGACCATTTTTTTGATAGGCTGCATCGTTTTTCTTTGGATCCTAAAAATGATATCAAAACTGAAAAATTTCATTTCCCATAAAAATTATTAGAGATACGAAAAAATTACTACATAGAAAAAAATATAATTCTAAAAAGATTTGCAAATACACTACCAACAATTTTTTTTTTTTTCTTGAAGACGTATAGTCCTTGTTTAAATCATGATAACGCATTTGACGGAATGGAAAATTGCCATTTTCTGATCAAACTATGAGAGACAATAAGGAATATTAATAAGCAGAATTTTTTATCTTTAAAATGTTTTGAAATTTTAATTAAATTACATTCCAATAACACTTATAGTTTTTGTTTCAATCGTGATAAGGCTAAAAGAATGAAAATTACATTCCCCAGGAAAACTATGCGAGCAATGAATGTAAATGGTAATAATATTTTAATGAGAATGTGTTACTTGAGGCCGATAGAGCCTCAAGTAGATTAATTTAAAACTTTTAGTCACCAAAAAATGAATGAAAATTCATATTCTGAAAAGGAGAGATTTCTACAAGTTTCTACGACTCTCAAATGGACCAAGCACAAAGCGAAAGATCCGAAAGACGCGCGCCACAGGCGCACTCAAACTTGCGAAGAAACTCTTCAAACTCTTCAAGAAAAAACTGCGTGTCCAGTCTAAAAATGTTTGGAGATAAATTTGTAGATCTTCTTAAATTGAACACTTTTGTTTTCGAACACTTTTTTCCTATCTCCTACAGTTTGGCCACAAAACCGATTTTTTTATTTTCAATATACTTTTTGCCAATAGAATAGAAATTACATGTCCTTTCGGAAAAAGGTAGTGAACAAATTTCTTCAACTTTTCCAGGTGGACAATTTTTGTTGAATAATTTTTTATGTATCTTGCACAGTTTCAACGTAAATTGAATTTTAGATCTTTGAGTATTTTTTTCTTCATGTTTAAAACCATAACCATTAATCGAAAAAGGTTAGTTTCATTAAATCTGCGAGTGTTGATTTTCACATAAGAAGCACACGATGTAAGATACAAAAAAAATACGGTTAGTAAAAAAACTACATATGTACAAAAACAAATGATAACAAAATCTATTTCTGGTATAAAGTTGACTACTTTTTTGTTGCGAAATTGTTTTGTTGTGAATCCAACTTTTGAGTTCAAAAGTGATCTTCTTTCATCAAAAATTCAATCACTTGGTTTGGAGTCAAACTTTTTTTTTAGAACTTATTAATTTTCTTTAAAATTAGTCTATTTTGGTTGAATTTAAACTACTTTCCATATGAAAATAAATTAAGAATAAATAGAAGAAGATTAAATATTTTTGTTGGAAATTCATGTGTTGAAAATTTAACTTTTCTGGTAGAGCATTATTCTTCTTGGAAGAAAATTCTCTCTTTTTTTTGTTGTTAATAAACTGCTTGGTTCCAAATTGAACTAATTTGTAAGAAAATCATTTCTTTTATAGATTCGTCAACAATTTCTAATTGAAAACTTAGGAAAATAAATAATTTCCTAATTGGGTTCAAATGATAGGGCATCTTCAAAATTAAAGGATTTAAAGTAGAATCATTTTCAATTTGAAAACTTTAAATTTGAATAATTTTATATTCAAATTCTGAAA
>WSXT02141442.1:0-10472 GCA_011762715.2 Neuroterus valhalla
AATCCTAGAAATTGTGTGGGATCATAAACTAAAGGGGGGGGGGGGGCACTGATCAATGGCGGGTGGTCAGCGGCGACTTTTCCCGCTGGTGGAAGATCTGTCTGCCGTAGAAAAAATCGGAGACAAAAAATCAAAAGACTTTCTTAATCTTTACACTATAGTGCACAAAGTAGACTAGAATGAGGAAAAGATTAAAAATCAGGAAGTCATGACATTCTGAAAAAAAATTGATTTTCTCACGTTTTTTTGCTATTAATTGGTTTTTAAACAAACAATTTTGAATATTTTTTTATGATTGTAGACTTCTTTGTGCGGACACTTCCTGAGAACATGTCAAAAAAGTTCCATAGCTATCGTTCAATTTTTGCGCCTTGTGGGACTTCCACCAATACGGGAAACATGGTTTTGAGAAAAACGCATTATAAGTTTTTCATAAAAAATGCAAAAAACTATATTGAACTCTTGCAATATAATTACACCTAATCATCATTTCGTATGTTTTCGGGGCACTGATTCCAAATCTGCCATCAAATTTGCAAAATTCATCTGTTTGAACAATTTTTATAAACAATTTTTTAAAACAATTTAAAAATTTTGAATTATGCACACCGCTTAATTTAACGGCCCATAACTTTCGAAATTTATGATATTTTGACTTGAAATTTCCCAGGTATATTTTCCAAAAATATATCTATCCGAAAATGCAAAAAAAACTTTTTTTTTACCCAAAAAAGTAGACACCCCTCTTAAACTAAATTCTCTCGCACCTTTGAGAATTAATCCACCGAGTAATGGTCTCGAAAAAAAGATTTGAAAATTCCGATTGATGTCTATAAAATGAGTGAACTAGTTTGACACGAACACAAATTCGGTATGATATAATAAATTTGAAAAAATTCAGAAGGGCTTTTTATACAGAGAGTCTAAGTTGATGCCAGCATTGAGTACTTATTTCCTCATTATAATCTTCTCATAAAGTTCGTGTTTATATATTTTTGGTCACGCTTTGTTTATCTTTTAATCATTTTGCTTAAACAACCAAGATAATAACCACGCGGTAAATTTTTTACGATTGAAAATAGGTAGGATAAAAAAACGACTATTTCGTGCGTTATAGGCACAAGAGCCGAGACATTTTTTAATAAATAGGCCGATTATAGTTTCACAGTGATCAGTGCAAGAACAGTAAGACGCTGTAAAAAAAAGCTCAAAATCCGAACTCTTGGTATGGCTTTCTTGCGTTTCGATACTATATGTGTAAAAAACCATACCATGATACGATATTGTGCAGAACTCAAAACCGATTTTTCTCGGGTTAAACATCACATTTCGGAAAGGTGATGTTGCCCGGCCCTAAAAGATGTTAGCCACTATTCGTTAATATTGATTTCCCACTCAAGATCTTCTGAAGAAAAGAATAAAAATTCCTCCACTCGTGACTACCATTTCCCAAGGGATAGAATTCGTAAAAGGAAAGGGAAAAAGTGTGGATACTGTGGATCGTTTGCATCAAAGCGGATCGTTCGTTATGGGTCGGTCAGAGCGAAAGGCCCATTTGGAGAAGTAATGATCGATCGCAAGTGTCGGACGTCGCGTCGCGTCGGTGGAGTGCAAACGAAAGGAAGGGTTCAGGAGAGATATCGCGATCCCTTCGACTTCGTGCCACCTGTGCAGGCCGTATGCGATCTGTACCATCCTAATAAGATCCCAGCAGGGCATCCCGGTGAAAGGCTTGCGCCAAGGAATGCCGTTGGAGAATTTCCGCAGGCAAAGCACGCGTTGTGCTTGCTTGCTTGCTTACTTACTTGCGTAGGTGTATACTCGAGTGAATGTGTGAAGGGGGTGGTTTCGTGCCCGAAGCGCGATGTAGTGGGCTGTGGTCAGTGACGGGATTCGAAATACGATGGTGGTTGTGCTCGGTACGCAACCACTCTCTCCCTCTTTCTCTCGCTACATGTCACTCTCTCTGTCAAGACCACCCCTCCCCCTTCCACCTACATATTGCACTCTCTTTATCCCCCTCCCTTCTCTCACACGCCAGCAACGAGCTTGTACGGAGGGTAATGTCCCCACAGGGGAAAGCGAGGAAATCGCATCTCCTGTAGGTGAAGGCTGAACAGCGAACATATGCAGGACACCTATAAAGTACGTTGTTATACGATATGTAGTTTGGAAAATTTTTGATAAATTGTCTTGAAATTAATACTGTTTGTTTTGGACGATAAGTTTTTATGAACTGCATCGTATCCATTTGCTCTTGGAGATATTGCAATCTAAATACTACCTGTCCAAAAAGTTTAGAGCCCACAACTTTTCTTCAGATTTTATTGAAAATCTCGGTAGATCAATATTATAAAAATATGAGACTAAGTACATATCGAAGATGGAGGTTTCCCCTACACTGAGGCAGAGTTTTGGAATTTTCAGTTGATAGGCAAATATTTCCGGATGAGTTGAGTGTTGAAAAGTACCATTATCTTACGATCATTTCGGTGTACTCAATTTTGAACGGCTGTTACTCTCTAAACATAATTATGGAAAACGGAGAAGAATACATTATTAATTTTGATCCTTTTTCTGTACAATGGTAAAGTTAAGAGACCGAAATATCAATTAATAACAAAAGAGTAGTGACGTGTTATCTCTGAATCCAAGCAACATACGGAGATTATTCTGCAAATTATATATTTTAAGCTTCTGAAAATTTCGTATCTAGTTTCAAAAAGCAAAAAGTTTTGCTTCAATGTTTAAATAATAATTTTCTTATTCAGTTTTTTTTCCCGTTTCTAATGACTCTAGTTTATGAAACGCTTTAGGGCGAAATATCTTTTCTTTATGAACAATATCATCAACAACCAAGTAGTTAAACTTGATAGCAAAGAGACGAATTTTCAACGAAAAGGTAAAGTTTGAACCAAATATGTCGATTTGCAGGACAGCAGGACGGAACTCGAAGAGGACAGTTTATTTTTCAACCCGATTAGGTGAATTTTCACCTTAAATGGACAAATTTTGAAAAAAGAAGTCGCACTTCCGCCGAAAAATATGATTCAATTTTTCTATCATAAAGTTATTGTTTTGAACAAATGGTTCAATTCTAAACAAGCTAGTCGAAAACCACCAAAAAAGATGAATTTTTAACTGGAATGTTCAATTTTCAACACCAAGAAAATCAATGTTCTAACAAGAAGGATAATGTTCTACAAAAAAAAAAGAATTTTCAACAAAATTATCTATTTCCATGAATATTGTTCAATTTGGAATGTAAGAATAAGACAACTTATCCACAAAAAACTTGATTTTTCCACGAATCGAATATATATAATCGAATAGTTTATATTTCGAACAAATTTTTTTATTTTCAAGTTTTTAACCCTCAAAGAAGAGATTTTTATGAAAAATCAAATAATGAAATTTCTAAGAAAAGGGGTGAATGAAGAAAAATGGATTTATAACAAAGTGGTTCAACTTTCAACCAAGTGGTTGAATTTAAAATCAAGAAAAATGCATTTGTAACTGAACAGTTTAATTTTCAACCATGATAATGAATTTCCTACTAAGAAAAAGAATACTCTACTAAAAATGTCGAATGTTCAAAAAAATACATTAATTTTCAACGAAACTGTTTAATTTAAATATATTTAATTTCCAAATTAGTAGTTTCTTTTTTCTATTCAGCTGTTTGATTTTTCGGACAAAATTAGAAGCAAATAGAAGATTTTGTAGAAACGAATATGAATTCTTGAAAAAACATGTAGAAGTTGATATAACGATCAAAAAAATTTTGATTTTTAATCAAAAAGTTTTTGATATTTAAGCGAAAACAGTTGAGTTCCAAAAAACTCGTTGAATAAACAACCAAAATAGATTTGTTTATAACCAAACAGTTCCATTTTTAGCTCAAAGAGATGAAATTCAATCGAAAAAATCCACTTTCAACAATAAAGATAAACTATCGACAAAATGAATGATTTTTTAACATTAATATTTTCCAATACTAATTTTTAACTGGAAATGGGATGGTTCGATTTTCAGTTTTAAAAGTTGTTTCTGCAGAAAAAATATTTATTTTAAACCGTAAAGATGATTTCTCAAAGAAGCATATAGAATACTTGATATTCCAATGCATAAAGATTTTAAATTGAAATATTAAACAGTAGAACCCAACCAGAAAAAATAAGTGTTAACCAAACATTTGCATTTTCAACTCAAAAGGATATATTTTCAATAAGAAAGATTTTCTTTTTACTTTTAATCGATCGATTTTCAACTAGAAATAAAAAAAGTCCAAATAAAAACACAAATTTTTCGCAAAAGAAGGAACAGTTATCTTCACATTTGAAAAAATTAAATTTGAAACAAGAGAAACGAAGTTCCGACAAATTAGTTAAAGCTCTAATTGAAATGGTTTATCCCAAACAAAAAATAAGAATTTCCAACAAAGGAGTTCAATATTAGGTGAAATACTCAAAAATTTTCGATCCTAGTGTTTTTGACCAGAGCTGAGATAATTGTTTTTTCGATATTATTTTTTTGGTCTACTGGTATTTATCAATAATATCAAATTATTAGTTTCTTTTTTCCAACCAGTAGACCAAAAAAATAACATTGAAGAAATGATATGATAATAATAATAATAATTTTAACTTGGCTATTATGCTTAACATTGTCAAGTAGTAAACAGTATCACCTAGCGTCAGACAATATCATTCAATATGTCCAGACACCGAATATCTTCATGGTACTAACTATTATTCATAACATCGTCCCAAGTTCAATAGTATTACATTCAGCAAGTATACGACTGTGAACGATTTGGTGTTCTAGTTAATATGAGCAACAATAAACAATCATTTTTGCAATAGAGTTAATCAATGTTGCAAAGAGTATTCAAGTTATTCGACATCAACCTAAATTACCCAATAACACGCCCAATCGTTCAATGAGGTTCATTTAGGGAATAGATTTATTTATGAAATAAATATTACTGGCATACATAAAATTAAGCATATGATGGAGTGCTTTAATTTATTTCAAGTTTATAATAAAAACATGACCACTCCGTAAAACATCCTCTTGTAAAAAGAAGATTTCTACATACAAATGAAATTTCATCTTAGTTTCAAGGTCCTGAGAATTTTTATTTGTCTCTAATTTGTATTTTTGTAAAAACAGTTTTGTTGTAAAATGGGTAAAATGTAATTGTTGTAAAATGGGAGAATATTTAGGTCATATTTTACATCATCTAGCATGACCTAAAGTGATCCAATATCGCACAATTTTCTGTATCATGCAATGAACTTCAAAATACGAACCAGATGATGGTAAATTGATTTTTCTCTTTAAATTCTAACCAATTTAAATAACGAAAGGCATTGGATTAACGAACTAAATTTCATCCATATAAAATTAAAACATTCAAAATCCAAACGTTGCATATTGCATAACCTGAGATTAGAACAATCGCAAAATGGAACAATAATGTATTCAGAATAAGAATTGGTTTTTTCACGATTTTAGCATTTTAGGATCAGTAGAGCATAAAATTACACTTTCAGGGTTTCAAAATTTGATCATTTTCAGTATAAAGCATTCGTAGTTCTGCAATTTCAGAGTTGACTCATTTAAAATAAATAGTTTAAAAAAATGTTTAATGAAGCTTCGAAACTTGAGTTTTTCAAAATTTTGAATTAAAATTCTTAGGCACTGGATAATCTCTGATTCAAGGCTTTTGAAAATATATATTACATATAAATTGAGGATTTTCAATTGAATATTTTTAATTTGAGTGAATATAATCAAAGAATCTATACTCCGAAGGCATAGAGAATTTCAAATGCAGTTCTTCAAGAGCAAATATTTTATAATTTAAACAGTTAGAAATTAGAAGCTCTTCAATAATGCACATAGAAAATGAAGTGTCCTAAATTATGCATAATTCGAATTCTTCTCTCTAAGTTTGAAAAATGTTTATTTAATAATTTCCAAAAATTTGAATTTTGAGTGCGATACGTCATAACTTTAAAAATATCGAAGAATACGAGATTTTTACACCTGTGATTTTAGTTAAAATTCTTTTTAAAAACCTCCTACTCCCATGGAATTTCCCAATAAAAGAACTCCTTTACAACTGAAAGTTACTGGATTGTCCGTAACACTACCAGCCCTAGCGCTATTTTTGACCAGCTTACGGGAAATTCCATGACGCTGGTGAGTGCTTTTTTTTTAAATTTTCTACGAAATTCTCCTATTGGTCTCAAGAACAAATGTTTTTAATCAAAATTAGTTTTATATCGTTTCCCAGGAAACATACTTTTTTCATGGTGACAATGTGATGAAAAATACCACAAAACATTAGCCTGCCAATGCACAGTGGTTCAGAATCGAAAAGTTGTGTTCATAATCGCCTACAGGTCGTATTTCTTAACCGATTTGAATGTTTTTTTTTTCAATGCTCAGCAATCGATCCTTAAGAGAATTGTGGTTTGCGATTTTTGAATTTGTTCTCAGATCAACAATATATAAACAAATAAAGTGACAAAAATTGGCCATTTCATCAGGTTTGTGAATTTCTAACTTGAGAAAAAATGCTGAAATAAGCTAACTATCGGCCAGAATTATTGCAAATACTCTTGTAGAACACCAATCATTCTATTAATATTTAAGGTAATTTTTATGAACAAGTTTTATACAAAAAGTTTTACTTTCGTGTATTTGTCATCGGAAAATTTTTTTTGCTCTGATTACTAATGTTTTTCACAAGAGTCATAAATTGGAACAATAAACTATAATAAGTTAACAATTACTATTCTTATAAATTATTTATATAAGCAAATTGTCGCTTGTGTGTATTTACCATGGGAAATTTTTTTTTACTCTCATTGCTAATGTTTTTCATAAGAGTCATGATTTGAAACAATGAATTAGCACAAGTTAACAATTACTATTTTTATAAACAATCTTTATAAGAAAATCTCCCGATCGGCCATTTCCTCTTAGAAAAAAATGTTTGTTTTCCCCAATCATTATTGGAGTGACATTTACTGCGATGACTTACCAATGAAAGGGAGTAATAAATAATAATTTATGTGATTCTTATAAACAATTTTCAAAAAATAACAAAGGTTTATCACTTCCACATGTAAAAAGGACGGGTTCTCCACTGAAATTGTCTGACAATAAACTAAAAATTATTCCACAATTCAACAGGGGACACTAAATAACAATTTGCGTAATAGTTAATAAAAAAATGGGAAAAAATTGAAGTTAAGCTTGAAAGAAAACTCAATGAACTTATAGAACAATTTGGATCCAACAATGATTCGAGTTCTAAATCGTAATTAATTGTTCTAATTTTTTTTTAATAATCTCATTATTATTATAAATATCGATGGTTTCTTTGATTCAATATCACAAATAAGATTATCACTAAAATGATCGAAAGAAAAATAACTTTTTTCTACGACCGACCGCAGATATAGTTATAGATTGTTATAAAAATTGTTATCAACAATTATGTTAATTGTTATTTAGTGTTCCCTATCAAATTTGGAATCATTCTCAGTTTATTGTCGAATAATTTCAGTAGAAACCCCGTCCCTTTTTCATGTAAAAGTGATAAATCTCAGTTTATAAAATTGTTTATAACAATCACATAAATTATTCATTACTCCATTTCGTTGGTTAGTCATCGCAATAAATGTCACGCCAATAATAATTGGAGAAAAAACATTTTTTCTGGGAGGAAATGGCTGACTGCGAGATTTGTTTTAAAAAATTGTTTACAAAAATAGTGATTGTTAATTTAGAATAAAAGATTTTATTTTTTCGATCACGGTAATCAATATATTAATGTAAGATGGAAATTTTATCGATTACTGGCCCGGGAATTATTTTAGAGAAATGAGAAAAAGTCTTAAAATGTCCATCTTAAATTAGTATAGTAATTGCCAACTGATGATAATTTATTGTTTCAAATTATGACTCTCATGAAAAATATTAAAAATGAGAGCAAAAAAAAATCTCCGATGAGAAATGCACGAAAGTAATAATTTGTTTGTAAAACTAATTTAAATTAATCAAATTGAATAATAATAGAATTACTGCTATTCTATGAGAGCAATTGCAATAATTCTGGCTGATAGTGAGCTTATTTCAGCATTTCTTCTTAATTTGAAATTCACAAACCTGTAAAGGCCAATTTCGCCACTTTATCTGTTTATATATTGTTCATCTGAGAAAAAATTAACAAATCGCAAACCGCAATTTTCTCAAGAATTGATTGCTGAGCATTGAAAAAAAAACATTCAAATCGGTTAAGAAATACGACCTGTAGGCAATTATGAACACAATTTTTCGATTTTGAACCACTGTGCAATGGTACAACTTCATAGAATAGTCGCTGATTTTATGATTCTTGAAATAGTAGTTTTAAAACTATCCAATATGCAAATAGAATGAAAACTAATAATATCAATCATGCAATAGTCGTAATTTCCTGAAAAATGTTTTGAAAATGCATGTTCTTGGGCATCTTCTAATATAACATGTCAATAATACATAATCTACAAGATGGAAATAATCTTATCCTGGATCTGACGTCAACTCGGACCCCCAAATTGACCTCAGAAGAATATTTAATTGTGCCCTAGGGATTCTTAGGGTACAACCTCTTTATCCTCACAGATTCTAATAAAAACTGCAGGTAGAATACTATCGAAAAGCCTAAAAATTATTCTACTGATCTCTAATCAAGTAGACAGGTGGGCGGGTTTTTGAACACGAGCACTACTAATAGATTACGAATCAAGGTAGCTGATTCTCTTGAATTTGCATTAAAAGATAATTTGCATAAAATTTGCACGAAAAAATTATTTAAAAACTGTCCTTATTCTACAAAATAGTTTAATCCCTAATTTGTTATTCTATAGATATAATCCAAAACCGGAATATCGTTCCTAGTTATGCCCATAGACCGGAGATTTCCCTTAATTATCCAACGGTTCTCACTCAGTTGAACGCATAGAAGCAAAGATATTTACATTCTACGCTAAGTGTTGGGATGTCCTAGGCAATTCTTTGGGTTCATTGTTTCCAGAGTTTTTGTCTACTTTCTAGCCGCGACGATTTACCCTTTGGAACAAGAGAAGGGTGATCGGGACAAAAAGAGAGACCAAGCCGGAGGATCCACCGTTGGTGGACTGGTGGTGGTTCCTCGTAATTGTATCGATTGTCTTAGGGCGGCACTGCCCCGCCAGCCGACCGTTACGTTAGCCATGAATGGCAGTGCGTGCCTGCCCCTTGCCGGGGTGACCCTTTGTTGTTATTTCACTGATCGAAAAATAAAAATTCTTAACCGGATGAAAGTTTGACCTGGATTTTTTGCCTCTGCTCGCCGCAGAGAGGGGGCAGACAATGCCCCTAAGATTTGCATATGCAAGTGGCGACCAGCCACCGAAGGCCACTTTCATCTCATCTCTGCTCGTCTGCCTCACCAACTCGAGACAGGAAGAATGACAAAAATTAGATTTTTCGCCTACGGAAGCGCTCCCCTTCATGAACAAGTCCTTGCAACACGGAAAAGAATCTTGCAGCTTCAAACGAGCCCTCAGTATCTGCATCATCCCTCCTCTGATTTTTTTTGTACCATTGAGCCGTAATCCCTTACGGAGTAAGCGTCACTCGTGAAGAGTCATATCTGGTTGAGTTGATTACACGGAAGGACACCAGTCTTCCGTCAACATGCCAACAGCACGAGATATTCCCGGACAGTCACCCATCCTGCTGAAAAACAACTGATTCCAACTTCAAAGGATGAAATAATTTTCCCAAATATCAAGAAGATCCATTTTCTATCACAAAAATACAAAATTCAATAAAAAAAATCTATTTTCACTAAATAAAATCTCAATAGCTCTGTTTAATTCAAAAACTTGGAATTAAAAGAAAAGCTTCTAATCTTAACCACAAAGAATGAATTAATTTCCAGAATTGCCAAGAAGGTTCATTTTCTATCACGAAAATACAAACATCTATCAAAATAAATCAATTTTCACTAAATAAAAATTCAATAACTCTGTTTCATTCAACAACTTGAATTTAAAAGAAAAACTTCTCATTCCAACTACAAGGGACGAATGAATTTCCCGAAATACCAAGAAGATCCATTTTCTATCACAAAAATACAAACTTTCATAAAAACAAATCAATTTTCTCTAAATAAAAATTCAATAATTTTGTTCCATTCAAAACTTCAATTTAAAAGAATAACTGCTGATTCCAACCCCAGTGGATGAATCAATTTCCCGAAATACCAAGATTCATTTTATATCACAAAAAAACAAACTTCCATCAAAACAAATCTATTGGTACTGAATAAAATCTGAATACCTCTGTTTAATTGAAGGGGCACACCGCATACGGGCGTAAGTGCCAAATTTCGGAAAATCGGTTTATTGGCTTAAACTATTTGT
>WSXT02141453.1:0-10471 GCA_011762715.2 Neuroterus valhalla
AATGATCAAGATGGATTTTTAAAATGATAAATTTAAAAAAGAAAAAGAGCATTTATCGAAAAAAATTATTATTAGTAATAATTGGAATAAATCATTTGCATGGTGGAATTATTAAATGAAAAAATTAAATACTATCTGCCAATAAAGAAAAAACGTATCGATGGATCAATATTTCTTTTAATTATCTATGATTTATATTCATAAATATATCAAAAATATTGAGAATTCTATAACAATACAAATGATATAATAATTTGACAAAAATAATATATACAACTTGTATATACATATATATATAATCAATCACAATAACATGTATCAATAGAAAATTATCAAAATGGATTATACAATGATGAATTTCAAAAGGAAAAAGGGTATTCATCGAAAAAAATGATTATTAGTAATCATTGGAACAATTTTTTAATTGCTACTTGTTGTAAGCCTTGCCTAAACAATTAATAATTTTACTTGAAATTTCAATATTGCAGCAAGACACACGAGTTCAGCGAAATTTTTTTCCAAGTTTATGGTTGTGCTTGAATGATGGGGAGAAAACTGTGGCATGCATTTAGATATCATTATGCAGGCAATCTGATATTCAACATGTACCTTGATAGGGATGCCTGAGCAATCTTATCGCAGAAAAGCAGTTATTTCAAATAATCCATCGAACCGCAACAATGGGAATCGTTGGATGAGTCTGTACTCACGTTCACTGGACCAATAATCACAACGTAAGAAAAGTAAAAGAAGACAATTATTATTATTATTATTTATCAGCATTTGGAACTTGAAAGTTCAATAGAAAATGAAACTCAAGTCCATATGTCACTTTCCTTATCTTATTTCAACTACATCAATATCTTTTTTTCTTAAATACATATGTAATAAAAAATGATTGTAAACTATAACTCAAGTTTAATGGTAGATTTGAGTATTTTGTAAAAAAAGTATTTTTCGCAAGTATTCAATGTCATCGACTCTCAGTTGGGTAATATTCTGACACCTCGTCTTCTCAAAATATTGCTGTTACACAAAAAAAATATAGAATGAGGTGCAAGCGAGTAATGATGATGCAATGTATGATTTTTGAAGATGTATGAGGAGACACGTACTGATTCTCCAACGATCTACCAAGGTGATTTCGCATTGAAAAGATGAGCTGACATTTTTTCTTAGCACGCATTGCTTATAAACAACCTTAAAAATGTCACGGAGTGATTAGGTAGTTTACGTTGGAGAATAATAATTAATCTTAAGTTCTTACAATCTCCTAAATCTTTCAGATCAATGATAAAAATGATTATCTTATTGCTGTAGACTTCAGACCTTCTTATATCAACGTTGCATTCAGTTCTTATCCATTCCACATTTTTCTAATTCGTGTGTATGAAATTACCATTTTTTATTTCCGTTGTATCTTAATTCTTGATTTCCTCGCTAAAAACATACTGGAAGCTCAAAATATACTCCCCCAGTTTCGTCTGTGTTAGGACCAGGTGTTGGGATATTAAGTAACTGAATGTCAATAACATTGGTTACTTACGAAAAACTTTGTTTTACAAAATAATTTTTTGTATATGGGACATTCTTTCACAAATCGTACAGATTTGGACGAAAGTTGACGAACCCATTTTTGATTAAGCTAATACTTTTTGTATGGGTTCTTTATCGAAAAAGAGAAGATACGTATTTGAGGATTTTTTTATTTTGCAATTTTTTGAGGAATAGGAAGGGTTGGAAAATTGAGAATTTGAGTGAAGACTATTTTGATAAAAATTCATAACTCCTGTTCTATTTAAGCTAGAGACATTTCCCTCTTTTCATTTGAAAGATAAAAGAACGAGCTCCAATAACAAAATCATCCCAAAAATACTAATAACAAATTGAAATTGTTATAAACAATTAAAATTTTGACATTGACTTTTAACTATTTTGACCCCCATGAATTAAGTTCTCAGTATTTTTATCGTATTCGAAGTGAAATTTCCGATTGAAAACGATTTATTTAAAAATGATGAAATCATTATTACTATCGGAAAAATTTAATGTATCCAGCGGTGTTGAGCGTGGTACCTCACACCGACGCGCGTATCACATTGCACGGCCGATTTTCTTCTTTGATATCGTTTTTCTCTTAAATATGAATGATTATTTTATATTTTCATTTAAATAATCTTATTTCTCAGACAAGATAACTTTATTGAAAATTCAAGAAATGAATAAATAATAAGAAAGAGAAGAAAAACATCATTATTGAAAATGTAGATTACTTTATTAGGATTATTATGATTATTATATAGATTTCTTAATCAAGAGAGACGAGTTTGTTAGAATACAGTTGGAATATCAAACGGAAAATCTATCCATGGAGACACATTTATAAAATAATACATTTTTGGAAGAAAAGAGACGAATTTTCTAAAAGATAGTTAAAGTTTCTAGGAGGTAGTTGAATTCTCAACCTAAAAAGGTAAATCCTAAACAAAAAAGTTAATTTTCAATCTTAAAATTTAAATTTTCTACCAGAGGAGATGAACATTTCCATTTCAGAAGGACAACTTAAATCCAAAATCATAAAATATTTACAAAACAGTATTGAATGATTACCAAAAAAGGAAATTATAAAAAAATCGGTCCAATCCAAATAGACAAATCGTCTATCTAAAACGACGAATTTTGAAAATAATAAATTTTTTCCAACAAAAAAGCCGAATTTTCTAGAAGGTGCTCGAAGCAGTTATAATAATAATAAAGAAGTAAACCAATAAATTATGATTGAAAAAAAACTAAACCAATCCAAATGGACAATCGTCTTGTAGAAAATTTAATTTTCAACGTTAAAAACTAACTTTTTCGTTGAGGATTTAACTGTACAGGTTGAAAATCCGAACACCCTCTAGAAGCTTCAATCACCTTCTAGCCAATTCGTCTTTTTTCTTGAGAAAAATGTATTACTTTCAAAGTTTGTCTTCTTGGATAGACGATTTGTCCATTTGGATTAGACTAGTTTTTTCTAATATAACTTTTTTTGTCAATATTTCAATGCTGTTTTGTTAATATTCTATCCTTTTGGAAGTAATTTGTCCTACTGGATTGGGAATATTCATCTTTTCTGGTAGAAAATTTATATTTTAACATTAAAAATTAACTTCTTTGTTGAGCGTTTAACTTCTCAGGTTGAAAATGCAACCAAAACCTAGAGGCTTTGGAAACCTTCTAGAAAATTCGTCTTTTTTGTTGAAAAAAATTTATACTTTGCAAAAATTCGTCTTCTTGGATAGAAGATTTGACCATTTGGATTGGATCGGTTTTTTTAAAATTGCCTTTTTTGTTAATCTTCAATACTGTTTTGTAAATATTTTATGATTTTGGATTAAGGTTGTCCTTCTGGATTGGAAATGTTCATCTCTTCTGGTAGAAAATTTGAATTTCAAGCTTGAAAATTAACTTCTATGTTTATTTTTTAATTAACTTAAACTATCTTCTAGAAAATTCGTCTCTTTTCCTCCAAAAATGTATTATTTTATAAATGTGTCTTCATGGATAGACTTTCAGTTTGATATTCCAACTGTATTCTAAAAAACTCGTCTCTCTTGATTAAGAAATCTATATTTAATCATCCTAATAATCCTAATAAAGTAATCTACGTTTTTAAAAACAATGTTTTCCTTCTCTTTCTTATTATTTATTTATTTCTTGAATTTTTAATAAAGTTATCTTGTCTCAGAAATGAGATTATTTAATTGAAAATGTATAATAATCATTCATATTTAAGAGAATAACGATATCCTCTATTTTAACAATCCTATTTTTTCTGTACCGGATACCGCTCCTTAATTTGCACATGCTTGCACATGGGCATAAAATATTGCACAAAACGGAAAATTCATTGAATTGAAAATATATGGATAAGATAAATTGAGAAAATTTTAGGATTGAAATGTCGAGAAAAAGATATAGGTTCGAAATAACTTGAGACAAAAATTGATGGTTCGACATCCAAAAATAATATTAAGATATGATTTTTAAAGTCAATTAATATCTCCTCTTCTTTTTTTTTCACTAAAAAAGGGGAATTCAACAAAATAATTCCATTTTCAACAACATATTTGAATTTTTAATCCAATCGTTGAATTTTCAAGCCAAAAAGACGAATTTCCTAAGAAGGTACTTTAAATTTCAAGAAAAATGTTTTTATTCAGTCAATAAAGATGATTTTTGACAAAAAAGGCAAATTTAAAAAAAAATGATTACATTTTTAACAAAATATTCAGGTTTCCAAACCAGTTGTTGGATTGTCATGTCAAAAAGGCGAATTTCGTTGAAAGACAGCTTATTTTCAAAATAAAGTTGATTTTCATTCGGAAAAGGTGGCTTCTTAGAAAAAAAATATGACTTTACCAATGGAGTTGGATTTTTACATTCTCATTCTGAATAAGAAGGTATTGGTTTTACGTGAAAATTGACTTTCGCGGATTTGATGATTCTCCACATTTTGAGACCCCCTGAGTCAGAAAAAATGGTTTTTACGAAGGTGTATGTCTGTCTGTCTGTAGTCTGTAGTCTGTAATCTGTGTACTCGATAACTTTCGAAAGAATGTTCGGATTAGATTGCCCTTTGGCACACATTTTGAGGGACCAAAAAGACAGGATAAGTTCGTTAACCAGCTATTTTGGATGAAAAATCAAAGCGGGGGAGCATTTTGAACATTTTTTTGGAATTTTTTTTCCAAGACTCCAAAATTGTAAGTAAGGTTTCTTGTAGAAGGTGAAAAATGAAACAATTTATCCTCACGACTTTTTTTGATAAAAGTAGAAAAAAAAGTTTCTTGTAGAAGGTAAAAAATGATACAATTTATCCATATTACTTTTTTTAATAAAAGCAAAATTGTCAGAGTTGTGGCTTTTTCAAAATCCAAAAATATAAAAGAAAATGAGAATTTTTAGCCAAATAACACAAAATTCAAAAGAAAGTCAGAGAGCAAAAACGTTTCTCCTTGGGAGCCCTACAAGATAGTGAATATGACTTTTTGAATTTTCTCAAAAAAACGAAAATTCCATTTTTGATCGCACAAAAAAATATGAAAAATAATCTGTGAACTCGATAACTTTCGAAAGAATGATCATATTCGATCGTGCTTTGGCACCCAATTTGAGGGACCAAAAATACAAGTTGAGTTCGTTATACAGCTATTTCGGATCAAAAATAGGAGAGGGGGAGCATTTTTAACAAAATTTTGGATTTTTTTTTTCGAAACTCAAAAATTCTAAGTACGGTTTCTTATAGTAGGTAAAAAGTGAAACGATTTACCCTCATGATTTTCTTTGATAAAAACAGAATTGAAGGAGTTGTTGCATTTCTAAAATTAAAAAATATGAAAGAAATTGAGAATTTTTAGCCAAATCACGCAAGATTGAAAAGAAAGTCAAAGAGAAAAAATGTTTCTTCTTGGGAGCTCTACAAAAAATAAGGACAAGTTATCTGTGAACTTGACAACTATCAAAAGAATGATCATATTCGATCGTGCTTTGGCACCCATTTTGAAGGACTAAAAATACAAGATGAGTTCGTTAAACAGCTATTTTGGATCAAAAATGAAAGAGGGGGAGCATTTTGGAAATTTTTTTGAATTTTTTTTTGAAGATTCAAAAATTGTATGTACTGTCCCTAAGAGTAGGTAAAAAGTGAATGAAAAATAGAAAGGTTCATTTTTTGTTCAAACTATGCAAGGTGCGAAAAAATGTTAAGAACAAAAATTATACATTTAAAAAAAAAACCTATAAATTTAATGTATACCATTTTTTCATGAGATGTGTGGTTTTTGATTAATAACGTGAAAAATTTTACCAAAATTGAAAAATTCCATCTTTGAGCAAAACTATATGCGAGAGATGAAAAAAATTGAAACTACACAAATTGTTTGCCTTCAAAAAATCTACAAATTTACTGTCGACTATTTTTCGATGAGAAGAATAGTTTTCGTTTCATTCGCGATAACGCACTTACAAAAAAAAATTCCATCTCCAAGCGAAACAATAAGAGACAGGAAGAAAAAATTAATAGAAAAAGTGTTCATCGTTCTACAAGTTTTACATGAAATTTTTTCAATAAGGTGTATGTTTTTTGTTTTAATCGAGATAACGCTTTTCAAACGATGTGAAATTCCATTTGTTAGCCAAACTATGCGATATGTAAATATTAGTGGCGAGTATTGTAATGAGAATGTGTTCCTCAAGGCCGGTAGAGCCTTAAGTCAACTAAATACAGAAAAAAATTTCATCAAAAATATAAAAAGAATCAATAATCTTCATAGAAGTAGAGGTTTTCAGCAGTTTTTCAAAATTCGCAACTCTGTGTATGCATTACATGCATTGTGAACTGAACCAAGCACGCATGAAGCCGAGCGCGAAGCGCGAGGTGAAAAACAAACCGAGCGCGTAATGCGAAGTAAATACATTATCGAGCACGAAACGCGAGATTCGAATGACGCGCGCCCTAGGCGCGCTCAAACTTGCGAGCGGAGCGAGCCACGCGCGAAGCGCGCTATTAGAATGTGCCTGCGCAGCGGGCAGATTTTTCATAGATAATTTCATGATCTAAAATTTTTGTCTGAGGCAGTTTTGCGATAAAACTTACCGTTTGGAAGAAAATCGCAAAAAAACCAATTTTTTTACCTTTGACCTTAAGACAATTTTTCCCCATGTACCGGAACGATGGGGCATTTGGAAATGTTGTTTTTAATTGCGTTTTGAACAATTTTACTTACTTTCAGTTTGATGGGAATTTATGCACCTTCGAATGTCTAGATTGTTCGGACTACGTGGAGATCTGCTTAGATTATATTTCTTACGATTGAAACAAAAACTACGCGCCCAATGGGAAAAATTATATCAAAATACCAGATATTTTTCAGGTGAAAAACTTTTCTTTATCAATATTCTGTGTTTAGATTAGTCATTTTTTCAAAAATTTTATTATATCATCTTTATAGTTATTTTTCCTGATTGAAATGAAAAGCACATATCCTGTTAGAGAAGTTGATAACACATATAAAGATATTTTCCTGGTAAAGAACTTGCGTCTGTTTCATTTTTCGTAATCTTGTGTCAACTGTCCAAAAGTCCATTTTTTTCATTTTATACATGCTTTTTTATGACTGAAGCAAGAATTGCTTGTCCTATCAAAAAGTTAAGTTCACCAAATTTTGAATCTTTTTTTGGTGGAATCATTTGGTGGATCATTTTTTGAGGAAACTCTAAAAATTGTAAAGATCATCCTGAAGGGCTCTCAAAAAAAAATATTCTATTTCTTAGAACTTTTTTTCATATCTTGCGTTGTTTGGCTAAAAATTCTCATTCTCGTTTATATTTTCGAATTTCGAAAATGCCAAAAATCTGACAATTTTGTTTTCATCAAAAAAAAACATGAGAATAAATTGTTTAACTTTTTACGTACTACAAGAAACCGTACTTGAAATTTTTGAGTTTCGAAAAAAAAAATCCAAAATTTTTTTTAAAATGCTCCCCCTCTCCTATTTTTGATCCAAAATAGTTGATTAACGAATTCGGCTTGTATTTTTGGTTCCTCAAAACAGGTACCAAAGCACAATCGAATATGATCATTCTTTCGGAAGTTATCAAGTTCACAGATTATTTTTCATTATTTTTTGTGCAACCAAAATTGGAATTTCCGATCTTTTGAGAAAATTCCAAAAGTTGTGGAGTCAATCTTGTAGGGGTCCCGGAAAAAAACATTTTTTCTTCCATACTTTTCTTTCATATCTTCCGTTGTTTAGCTAAAAATTCTCATTTTTGTTTATATTTTCGAATTTTGAAAATGCCATAACTCTGAAAATTTTGTTCTTATCAAAAAACATCATGAGAATAAATTGTTCCACTTATTACTGACTACAGGAAGCTGTACTTACAATTATCAAGTCTTGAAAAAAATGGTCTTAAAAATTTTCAAAATGCTCCCCCTCTTTCATTTTTGATCCAACTGACTGACAGACCGACAGACGGACAGACACATTCGTAAAAACCTGTTTTTCGGTTTCAGGGGGTCTTAAAACGTGGAAATTTGAAAAAAAGGTAGGGGAAGGGGTCAAACTTTACACAAATCAGGAGACTGTGCCCTCCTCAGTGTGTAACTTAACCAATAATAACTCGTTTTATTCCGGCTTCATTTGTTTCTATATTTTTCTTTTTGTACCTTCATTTAAACGACTGATGTTTGGTGGTGACTGACGTTATGGATTAATACACCACTATATAACGAATAAGCTCTTTCTTTGGACATGACTTCATTTACGGAATATTATCTTGCTTGAAGTTAAGGCTTGGGTGGATAATTTACACAATGAATAATGAAAGCTATAATATTGGCCTCGGATGACAGTACTGACACTTATTTAAAGTGTAGAACGCCAGAGGTGTAAATGATCCAAACGAGTTATGGGATACTATGCGCTAGATGTTTTGTGCATACCGGAAACAAAGAAAAAGGGATTCGAGATTAATAGGTGGAGAATCGTCTCAAACTCTGGTCAGGAGTAGACAAGGAATCACACGCTAGCCAAGGAATTGGTCTAATTATGAATGAGAGAGCAAAAGAGCATGTCAAATTGTATAAGTGTGTATCTCCTAGAGTATTATGGATAAGAATGAAAGTGGAAATCAGAAGACTGTTTATTGTAGCATGCTATGCTCCTGTTGATGGTGACGCAGTAAAGAGGCAAAAGACAACTCCTGGGACTCGTTGAATGATGTTATAGAAACATGTGATTCAGGCGAAAGAATAATACTACTCGGAGACATGGACGGTTGGGTTGGTGTGCAATGTGATGGCACTGACAGAGTACTTGGTCATTTTGGAGACCCAAAAACAAATGGCAATGGGGATGAATTAATCAGTTTGTGCTTAGAAAAGGGTTTGTTTATCACAAACACTTGGTTCAGGCACAAAATGGAACACATGTGTACTTGGTGCTAGGGCGAAAGCCGAAGTATGATTGACTTTGTTGCAGCGGATAAAAGACTTAGAGAGCATGTGAAAGAAACAAGAGCTATGAGAGGTTCTGAATGCGGATCGGATCACTTTCCTATAGTTTCAAAAACACATCTAGGTCAAGAATGGAGGAGAAGAAAATTTATTTAATAATCGAAACAGGCGCAAGCAAGAATAGAGAATCTGCAGAAATCAGGAGTACAAATAGTATATCGTGAAAATCTGGATAAATATTAAAGGCATCAGGAAGAAAATTGGAAGACAGAATTAGTCAACAAAAATGTAGAGGGTGCATGGATAATACTGCAGAATGGAATCTTCAAGGTTGCTTCGGAAGTGTGTAGTACTGCGACTGCAGAAAGAAAGTCTGGTGATGCGTGGCGGAATGACGAAATACGCGTGTCAGTCAACGAGAAAAAAGAATCGTACTCAAGGATGTTGAATATTATAGGAATTATAGGGATAAAAAGAGGAAAGCAAATATACTAGTGAAAGGAAGCAAGATAAAATCAAAACGGAAGAAGATAGGAAAATGCAAAATGATTTAAAAGGAAATAAGAAGCTATTTTGGAGATGGGTTAAGAAGACTAGGAAAGGGAATACTAGTACTGAGAAAGTCGGAATTAAGGATGCTGATGGTGAAATAGTATGGGATTTGAACAAAGTTACAGACTATATGAGGAATTTTTTCAAGAAGCTGTATGGAGCTGAAGCCACGGAGCATAACAATAGTGACACGGACAAGGATACGTTAGACAATTCCGATGTAGGTGACGGAAGCAGGATCGATATCGACGACATTATTTCCGTAATTAAAAAACTGCAGAATAGTAAGGCTGCCGGTGTGGATGTTATTACCTCTGAAATGCTTAAGTTCGGTGGAGGATATTTGTTTGTGTGGCTGTGTGAATTTATAAATATGTGTGCTGTGAATAGCGAAGTTCCGAGTGATTGGAGAAAGGCGATTATTGTCCCGAAAACGGGTGGTGAAAGTGACTGTAACAATTATAAAGCGATCGTTTTACGAAGTACTGTGGGCGAAGTACTTACCAAAATAATTATCAACAAATTCATGGGTGTAACAAAGAAAAGGATCTGCATATTTTAGTGTGGATTCATACATGTAATAATGCCTTGAAATGACAGGTTTTTTAGAGGTGCTCCAGTTATAATGCCACAAAAGTCAAAGTTTGATTGTGCCTGGGACCCCCTTAATAGTTATTGACTATTTTTGAACAATTTGGCCAAATATTCCGTTATCATCTCAACAACGTACAAAAAAATAGGATACGTTACTCTCCTTAGTTACATCACAACGGGTATGAAAATTTATTAGAAATTCTTATAGCGGGCTGCGCGCGCGGCTCGCAAGTTTGAGCGCGCTTAGGGCGCGCGTCATTCGGATCTCGCGCTTCGCGCTCGATGATGTATTTACCTCGCGCTACGCGCTCGGCTTCATAC
>WSXT02141464.1:0-24534 GCA_011762715.2 Neuroterus valhalla
CTTTCTTACCCTCTCTTCTGCTAAAATGTAGTCTATTACGGTCTTCCCTTTTCCTGTGAATGTTATTTCACCATCCTCGTCCTCTCTAGTATTTCCATTACAGATGAACCACCCTACTTCTCCTATCAAGTCCAGAAGTACCCTACCCTTTCGATCTGTTTCTCTATGTTTCGATTTCCTCATGAACGCCTCCTCCTCTTCATCCCATAACTCTCCTCCCTGAACTCTAGTCCATGCATTTAGGTCACCCCCTATCAGTACCAGCCCCTCTCCTTTTTCTTCAGTCTGCCTCCTTATAAATTTCCATCCCTCCTCTTCTCCTCTTCTCCTGTAAACACATACCACTACACATCGTCTAATTGGTTCATGATTTGACTGTATTCTAAAAAATTGGTCTTTTCTCAATCAAATCAACAAGTTGAGGATTTGTTCACTCTCTTTTTGAAAGGAAATTTTGTAAAAGGAAATTTGATTGTTGCGTTTTTGTTCATTCAAAACTTATGTTTCTCAGTTTGAAATTTGGCATTTGGCAGAAATTTTTTTTTTTTCTTGAATGAAATTCCATTTTTGCTGTTCAAAATCCAGATGTTCCGTTGAAAATTTACTTATTGTGTTAAAAGTGTAAAATTGTTGTCGGAATAATGAAAATACTGTAATATATATAAATAAGTATGGAATTTCCATCTTTAGTTTCTTAATTAATCTTGAATTGAAATTTTTTCAAAATTTTCGATTTTTTGGAAATAGGAAAATATATAAATATCCAAAGATTTCGAAGATTCCAAAAATTTCGGAAAATTTAAATACCTAGGTTTACCAGATTTCGGAAAAGATCAGAGCCTGAATCCAATTATTTTCTTCAGTAACAAAAATGAATTAATATGCATTTGGAAATTGAAAATTTGCCACGGATTACTAAAATAATTGTAAAGGCCTTGAAATAGGTGCCCCTTTCACAGAATCCTATGATTATTTTGCAACATCCCAAGATGCATTCCGACATTCGCTCGGGCAGCTAACTTCACACTCGTTGCAATCGTTGTGTTTCACACCTAGTGATGCAACATACACGGAGAGAAGTAAACCGTGAACGTGACTGCTATCACCGGAATGGTTACTGCGACGACGATAACCTGTATGCGTTAAAAATTGTCTATTCGCTTTGCAGTGTTCTTCTCGGTGCTGAACTGTGTTGTTGCTGCTTGCACCGTAACGATTACCGCGCCAACCGATTCGCGGATCGCAGAGGCTAGAACGGCCCTAGTCGGCGCCGCTCCGATCGTGGAAGTAATCGTTTCTCCTAAAATCAGTTACGTTACCGTGAGCGCAGTTTTCACAGTGAGAAAAAAGGGCGCTACGTAATAATATAAACCGATGAACTCTAAATCCATTAACCCTAAAATCCTAGACTCTATATCATAAACCTATAAATTCCAAACCGATTACACTGAGTCTACTAATTTTCAATCCACAAAAATTGAACCTCAAGCCCACGTATGCATTAACTTCTAACTCTGAAACAATGAATCAATAATTTCCATACTCTTTTAAAATTCAAGCTTGAACCCACAAATCTAAAAACTTAAAACTCCAAAAACCATAATTAAATCATTTTCGCACTCATCTAGAAACCTCAAACGCAGAATCCCTATCGTTTTTGGAACATTTATTCTACATTAATAGGAATAAAGACTATTCGAATAAATAAATAATCATACGGATTTTCTAAATCAAATTGGCGAGATGAAGTATGGTTGAATGACAGTAAGGTCTCTATGCTCCTAATCAGTGATCTTGAAAAAGTTATTTGATCCGAGTTTTTTCGAGGAAAAATGTTTTATAATTGAATATAATTTTTAGATCTTATAGACTCATCATTGGTGGAACAAAAATAGATGCTGTAATAAACCATGAAAAATTGTATAATATTCTGAAAAAGATTGTTTTTTAATAAATTCGAAAATATATTTCATGCCATATGAGATACAAGATGAAAAATACAAAACTTCAAATCGATAAAGCAGCAAAACATGTATTAGGAATGGAATAATAAGAAAAAAATGATTCTGAGTTTCAAGCTCCTAATTTTTTAATTTGAGATATAAAACTTGATAAAATAATTACAAAGAAAAAGCATTGATAAATGAAAAAATCACAAAAAAAAATGAAGAAATTAAAGATAAATTTTTTTTTTAAGTAAAACAAAATGCAAAAAACATTTGCAGAATGAGTGACCAAATAGCAAAAATAACTTGACTATTAAATCCATCAATTTTTCGAATAATTAATTTTTCTGACAGATTCTTTCAGAAAAAGTGAATCGATTCCAAGAACATATTTGTTTGTATACAATGAGATTTAAAAATAGTTCCTACTTAAAAATACAATTTGTTACCAATTGAAAATAATTCGGGGAAAAATATTTTGTTTTACCACTTTTCTTCGCAAAACTAAAGGCAAACTTGAAATTAGTGCACGAAACAACCCCTTAGTTAACATATATTGTATTCATTTTCTTATAAGCACGAAAAGCCTTAATAGCAAATGCAAAAACAGCTATGCATTAAGCTTCTTAAACTCTTTATAATTAATCTAGTTATGACTCGAATCTTATATTCGTGAAAGGGTTATAAAATTAAGTTTTAAAAGAACTTGATAGAACATAATTCAATTACAGATATTACGGAATCGCTTGAGCTTCCCGGTTTCCAATGAAAATCCCGTTCATTTCCCGCTTTTTTCCGCTAGAAGAAAATTTCCCGCTTTTTCCCGTTTTCTCGGTGTCTAGACACTCCGTAACATCAGCTGATTTATTTAGTCAAACAAAAGCTGTCATCCTGTGCAACGTAGTGCAATAAAAAATTAAGTAATATAAAATTGCGGTGAAGTTTGCGTTCAATTCGTTCTTGTGCCAATTTCCAGTTTCTATTACAAAATCGAATCGAATAAGTAAGTCTCGTTAAAGCACCTTTTGATAATCTGATAAACACGTATATAATACAAGTTGCATGGTTCCTCATTTCATAAATAATTTTATTTAAAATAATCAAGTAATTGATAATATCACATATATCTTCATGTATGTATACAATAACGCTGAAAATTTTATCATTAAATGTTTTATCATATTCATCGTTTTTACTCTAGAGGTTAGGAATTCTTTATCGTAATTTTTCAGAAAACTTTGTAAAGGAACTTCTCCTCTAAATTTCCAGAAGGAGATTTCATGCGGAAATTACAGAAAAATGTGTATATATTTATTTCATCAAATTGAATCTAAAATCTTGTATTTAAAAAAATATATATTTACTATCGAAATTCAATATAACAATGCATGAGTTTAGAATACAGATGATGAATAAATTTATTGGAGGTAATTTTAATTTTCTCGTGTTGAACTGCGCGCGCGTTGAAACATTTCGGTTCTAGCAGTAAACGTTACTGCCACAACCGGAGCGATGACAGCTCTCGCAGTGACGGCGACAGCGAATACTTTTCAGGTGCCACACCGTAATAGTTGCGGTGCGTACCGAGATCGCTCGTGCCACGGCAGTCTCGAACACTGCCTAATACAGACTCGAAAATCTTCCGTAACGAATACAGTACTAGCAGTAGCCATTATGGTTTACTTCTCTCCGTGCACGACATATGAAGACCAAGAAAAATCATCAACATATGCATACACACAACGCCTTTCCAACTGTAATCATCCCAGCGACTGATCAGAAACATCTCTTCTACACAAAAAACAGAAAATGAGCATGCGCACCACTCCTGAGATCTCATCAAGATCTCATCAAACCGAAAAAATTCATAAAAACCACACAAACAAAACATGAAACATATTACCTTTCCACAAGTAACATTACCAAAAGATGCAGAAAATCTAAAAAAATAGCTCCAATTTCTGCATACATGAAACGCTCCCTAATACCCAAAAGATCTCAAAACTTCAACTCTTATACACATACTCTACAAAGAACAGTTCCTTCGCACACTTCCAGCCCCCAACACAATATTCCAAAAATCGAACACGAAATTCTCCTGTATATACACATTCACGCAGTAACCCTAGAACTCGAAAAATTCACAAATATTGGACACAAACCTCTCCCTGACATACGCGCAATACAAAATGAGCATACAGAAAACCCAAAAGAATCCAAAAATCCTGAAGGCATCCCTACTAAGACAACACAACACCTTTAGAACTCCAGAAATCAAATGAAGAATCCTCACTCCGTCCTTCCGCCTACCATGCAGATGCAACCCCCAAAAATGCACATAAAGTACACAGCGGAATTGGAACCTTAAAATACGTGAACACAGTACTAACATTTTATGCGAAACCCAATTATAAAACAAAACAATCGACACAAACCATTCCCCTCCACTTCTTCCATGCACACGTGACAGCGTAATAACATCAAAAGTCCTCAAAAATCGAGCAAAGGTACCAGCCCAAAGAAACCGAACCCCATCCTCTTTGCAGGTGTAAAGCTCTCGGAACGCACAAGTACTTGAAAACTCTGACCCCTTAACATATAATATTGGAACTTTCGCTATTTATACACAATATTCCTGGTACTTGATTACCTCAGAAACCAAACATAATTCCTTCTCCTATACGTACACAATATTTTCGGTACTCAATAATACCGTAAAATAAAAAGACTCCTTTCATTCTACGTAAACAACATACCTGGTACTAGATAATTAAAAAAACCGAACATAAACTCCTTTCTCTACAAGTACCTAACGTTCCCGGTACTCGATCGTACCGAAAAAGGAACTCAATACCTTTCCCCATGTTTGCACAACATTCACGACACTTCATTATCTCCAAATTAAACGAAATCTCTTTTCCTATATGCACACAGTAATGCTGCTTCACGATTATCCAATAACCAAAGACATCCCCTCAACCTATACGTACACAACATTTCTGGTACTCGATCATCCCGAAAACAAAGCACAACCCCTCCTCCAATATGTACACAACATTATTGGTACTCAATCATGCCCAGGAAACAAACTTAACCTCTTTTCCTTTGCGTACACAATATTCCCGATACTTGATCATCTGAAAGTTAGAAACAACCCCTTTTCTTATACGTACACAACTTGCTGCTACTGAATCATTCAGAAACCGAAGATAACCCCCAACCCCATACGTACATAATAATTTCGGTACTCGGTTATTCCTAAAATCAGACAAAACTCCTTTCTCCATATGAACTTCACATTCTTGATACTTGGACATCTTAAAAAATTAACATAACCCCATTCGTATGTGCCAAATTCTTGTTACTCGATCATCCTAAAAACCGAACACCAACCCTCTCCTTATACGTTCACAAGATTTTCAGTACTCGATCGTCCCGGAAATCGAACACAACCCCTTCCCCCATACGTGCACAATATTTTCTGTTCCCGAGCGTCCAAAAAACTGAAGAAAAAACTCTTTGAATCTGCGTACAGAACATTCCTGGTACTTGATCATCCCTAAAGCTAAACACAACCTCTCCTCCTATATGTACACAACATTACCGGTAATTGTCGTCCAAAAAAACTAACACAACCTCCATCCCTGTATACAGAATTTCCCCTGAAACCGTTCATCTTCAAAACTATGAGGACACAAACTCTAACCCTTCTACCCCGTCCATGAGGAACAGACCTACACATGCTTGCGCGTGAAGTCTTGTATTCCTAGTATGTGAATCTGAATAAGCTAGTTATGTTGCGCTGAATATTTAAAACTCAAAACATAATTTAAGCGATAGGCGTTTAGAATTTTAATTTTTTCAATAGAATCTCTACAAAGCGGATTCGGGCCGAGCAAGTATAATGCGGAACAGCAGATAATAGTGCGCAGTCGCCATTCCATAATCCTGCGAGCAGCCTCTTTTGGATTCAGTGCCGTTTGATTTAATTCCACTTCCGTTAATTGCATGATCTCAGATCAGCCTATTTACTCTTCATATGGCAATTTTTTATGCATATATCAATGAATAAGAATGACAACTGAATGAAAATTCGGAATAAAGTTGCACGTATAAAATAAAGACTTAGGTTATTAGGAACTCAAAGGTCAGGGTCACCAAGAGTCAGGTTTTTTTCGGAAATATCCTCCTTTTGAAGCATGTTAGTATATGTAAGACTTTTCCCCACTATCTTTCCCTTTCCAATTGAAATCAGAGCTAAATCATGAATATGGTATAATGTTCTATATGTGTAAAAGTTGAGAAATTTCTGATGAAGAATATTATAATATATTGTAATCGTTCCTGTCAAGGATGAGATCCACCGAAGGGATGTTTACAGTCAAATATCCCCTTTTTGTTCTGTGATTCAGCTGCGCAATCATCTGTAAAACAAGAATTTCCATAAAATTTAAAAAATAGAGAATACAGCCAGCGTGAAACTATGAAGACAAATGATACAAAACCATGCACAGGTTGGCCTCTCAGTGAGCAACTGAGTAGAAAGCGTTTCCGCGAAATGACATATCCCCTCTACTAGCCTTTGTCTATGACGGTCGAGATGTGATTCTATTCGTTTATCTGCTAGTAGAGGAAATTCGATGATTATGCTCCTCTTTCCAGGAAGGAAAACCGCTGATTATGCTCCTGATTTTGATCATGCTCCTCTTTTTTCCTCCTCCCACAGCGAGAGAGAGAGAGAGAGAGAGAGAAGCATATGTGTCGGCATCTATTATATTCTTACGCGTGGCACCGCCGCCATGTTATAAAAGGAGAGAGGATGTCTCACTCTCTTTGTACAACATGGCGTCACTTATTTCTCACATCATCTCGGCGAGTTTTGCCCGTTTCCCTCTACCATCAGATAAAATGGTATATGCACCTCGGAGAAACCAGGCGATTGCACTTCGTATGAGTTGAGCACTTCGGCTCCGCCTCGGTACTTAACTCCTACTCGGGGCATAATCGCCTGATTTCCCGCTCAGTGCATAATATACTATTTCTACCTTCCTCGTCGTGTTAGGTTACTTAGCTAGTAAAAGGGAATCGTGGGGAGCGCAGCTTCTAAGCTCAAAGTAGGGAAAATACGTTGCTTAGTAGGAGGCTGACCAGTTTAATCGAACTATTGTACTGTTCAACTCTGATTATCTAGAGGATATCAGATTCGGTTCAGTTTTTAAGTGGAAGATTTCTGAGGAACAACAACAAATAATGGCGCCATGTCTCAGTCAATAGGTCTCTTAAGGCTGCAATAGGTCGAGACAAGACTATACTTCGCAATTATTTTTATTATATCGCCTTCATGAGGTTTCTCAATTTGTACTCCTGACAAGTGCAAGCAAACACCGTTATTTGGAAAAAATTGGGTCTAAAACCAGCTTCCTTTGAAGTAAACTGTAACATACACTCCGCTCCTCTCTTCTACAACTCGTAAACTATTGATCGGCTCAGAATGAAGTGGCGAGCGATTTTGACCACCATTCTCCACGGTAGCATCGTTTGCAAGCATTCGTCAAGGCAGGATATTTGAGAAATTTCCATGGGGGCTACGGGATGAAAATATAATTGTCAAATATAGCCTTGTCCGGATCTCTATTTTTTATAGTAGATTGCAATAAATTTCACATCATAGGTTCCCTGTGTAATTGATCTGAATTTCCTATGCATATGGATATCAAATTCCACGTATAAAATATGTTTATCTAGAAGAAAAGAGGCCCTAACAGACAGTGATAGAGTTACTCTTAAATAATGAGAGAAAATTCATCCTTTTGTCCGCAAGATTCGAACTTCGAGGCACGCAAAGGAACCCGAAAATTCATCCCCTCTTATTATTGTTATTTGGGTAAGGAACAAAAGAGCCTCTGAAAATTAGGTAATCCCATAGTGTTTCACGTAGGCCTAAGCATGACACCAGAGCCTTCTCAATAGGGCGAGGACCGCAGTCAGCCTGTTAGCCGATATGGCTGACTCACTGATGCAGTTACTGCCTGCGACCACGAAATGCTCCCCTGCAATCGCGTGACAGTGACACAGCATATGTAAAGTTATCTCAGAATTCTAATCATGCAGGTGACAGAGGCGACTATCTGTGAGCCCTACCTAATGCGTGTGACAGCCGATGTTTCCGCACCCTTATAATATTTCTGTTAGGACCTTGGCCTCGTTTCTGCTGGGCTTGCGTATCGAGTGTTTTGACCTGTTTGCAGTCCATGGCCATCTTCCACTCCTTTTCATGTTCCTTGGTCAGCCAACTGTTGATATCATCAGTGACTAACCTGCAAGAAATGTCTACAGCTAGTTCAGGACCAGCAAAGTCTTCTCTCGAAGCTGATTTTGCTAGCCTAAATGATATCTCATTGCCTTTGATACCATTTTGTCAAGGGATCCAGAGCAGGGATACTCGGTTTTTCATCGCTGTATGGTTAGGTTCTCCAAAGTATTTCCACACTAGTAGTGACACACTAGTAGTGACACTCCTTCTTCGAAAGACACCAGCTCCTGCCTTTTCGTTGTTTCTGGAACCATCTGTCAACCAGTTGTCTCCATCACTCGGCACGTGTGTCTCGACGTAAGCCGATTCCTTTTTCATGTACAAGTTAACACGATACTTTTTGTCGAAAATATAGCGATAGTTGTTTTATCCCCAGGCACACTCAAGGTTGGTCTACTCGCAATGTCAGTTGGAATGCACAACTTTGTCGGGACCCTTTCTCCGTAACCATGTTTAGTCTTGAAGCTGCCTTTGCCGTCACAACTTTAATGGTGAGATGAAGGGTTCCCAAACTCGTTTGGGTCCGCAGTACCATCGTGAGAGTCAACCTTGAGGCTCAAGTAACGCCTCTAAGAACCAGTCCCCCGATTCCTTCCAGTCGAGACCTCACAGTAGATAGATACACCCTACTCCACTAGACAATCGCATTAACCACCGCATTGGTCTGTAAAACAGAATCGCTGTGCAGATCCACATAAGTTTCTCTGGATTCAAGCCTAAACTTTCCCTGATAACTCTCCTACAAACTCAATGGGTCGCTGCGAGCTTTTTGCACTTGTAACCCAGGTGCTTCGTTCAAAGGAGCTTCTTATCTAAGATGGATTACGGTTACCTGATAGTCTAATCTTCTTGCAGCAGGCATCTACTGTTTCCAGTGCCGGCTACATTACCCCGAAGGGCGCGTCAAGATGATGGCCACACAGTATGACCCGTATTTCATCCGCATAGCCTATGGCGTGGTACCCGCGAGTAGATGAAACAGTTCATCGACTACCAGATACCACAGAAAAAGCGACAAGATGCCTCCCTCATGACAGCCAGAGTCAATATTTCCACGTTTGGTGGGTGGTATCATCATCCTTAGTCGTTGTTAGGATCCAGTTGCCCAGCAGGTGGTAGGTCTAATCTACGACCATGGTTGAGACTCCTTGATCAATTCTGGCTGCCCTGATCACCTATCTAGAAATCAGGTTGGAGGCGCCTTCAATGTCGATGAAGGTTCAGATTGCGAATACTTCCTGCTTGAGTTAAGCTTCATCAGTTCAACTGCTTCGCATAGGGCTCTTTTAGCCGAATGACGCGCCCCATAGACGTGCTGCTTTCTGTGGAGTTTAGTGGCCTTCTTGATAGGACTTTGTCGAGGATATATCTATCCACGTGTCCTTCTAATTTTTAAAAACGGAAAGATGTGAGGCTGACCGGACGGGAACCGTTTTCATTCCCACTACTTATTATCCACGATTATCACCGAATCTCGCGGCTTGACACATGAACACGGCGCGCAAAGATGTGTTCGTAGTAAAGACTGTTAATTCAATGGACCGCCTCCTACGTATCGTCGACCAAAGCTTCACCATTCCTTGAATCGCTCTTACTGTAAAATTGGCCTTATGCCCATTAGGGCCTTTCCTCCGGAGAATGTTACTTATATGTGTATATACTCACTCAAAACCGCTTCTCTTGTTTGGAACGGGTACGGTGTTGGTACATATGCACATATGAACAGTTTACGGGTTTGATGCGGAACAATGCATTTTTCTGAAAATGTAATTCGAGATCTTGTCTATCAACCTATTTCAAGAAATACAAATGTGGGTTCACGAGAGATTCGACATTCAGGATTATACTTTTTATACCGGTAAAAATAGTCGATATGAAGTTCCATCACATTCACTGGTTGTGGATGTGAACCCGTCTCACGAATAAAATTTCCCGACATCGAATAATTCTATGGCTGCTAACAATAGAGTTCTATCTCAGCGAAAAAATCAACCATTGACCGTACGTCATTGAACAAGCGGATGTTTATATCGACAGAATAATCAGTACATTTTTTTTGGGAATCTGACAAGTAGCGCTAGTAATGGGTCACTCAGACCTCCTCCAAGGAACGAAAGTGGTTTGTTACCACGAAAGAATAATACATGGGTGATGAACTGGAAAATATTCGCAGTAGTGTCTAGTAAGTCAAAATGGAGAACATGCGGTTATTTTTAAATAAAGTACTGTTCATTCAATTGCTACCGTTGAACAGGAAGCTGATTGGAAGTGGCTAGTGATCGCTTTCTTCTATTATATGTTTCGCCACATTGCTGTGTATTGTGTATAGAATTATTTTCTAGAAAATTGAATGGTTTTAGACTCACGCAGTGCATCGTTTCTAGAGAGTTGTGACGGATACTTGGGCAAATCATCACATGAGATACTTTGCATAAAGCAGCAGAAAGAGAAAATAATGAAAAATCCCATGTTTGTTGATGGTCGAACACTTTCCATTAGAAGAACTGGTATGCAATGCAACTGAATAACTGAATAATACTTTTGTCTATGCGCTTCTCATGCCACAAAATAAATATCTGTTTCTTCAAGGACCGTTGATCCGATAACATTTCATAGGCGCACATTCACACATGCAGGTACAAAATCATGCCTTCATATGTCATGCGGGAAATATTTACAATAAAAATGCGGAGTTAGTGCCACTCAACCATTTTTCAGAAACTTTTATGTATGTATGGGTTCTATGCTTCTTTTTTGTATGAAAAACATGTAACTGGTAACCAGAAATAGAATGATGGCACCGATCCTATAGGGTCTTTTACTTTGCCAGCAATTCTGTCTTGTATTTTATTCTTATAAATTATTGATGAATAAGAAATATTGTAAGTGATGGGCCTTATTTTTGTTATCAAAGAATGGATGAATTGTTCTCCTTCATGCATCTGAAAATTTAAAGTTACAGAGATTTTGATAAGACTAGATATGAAATTTTCCGCAGTTGGTTGAAATTTTCAATCAAATAGTCCGATTGTTTTTTTAATCGTATTTATATTTTGTTTTTGTATATTCTATTATCAAGTTAACAAATGAATTTTTTCGGCTTGAAATCATATTTCTACGTTGTAAGTTCAACTGCTTTGCTGAAAATTTACCTATTGCGGTCCATATATCTTTTTTATAAGTTAAAAATGCAATTTTTGGATAGGGAATGAATCCATTTTGGTAACGATACAACTTTTCTCGATTCAAAATTGAGAACTTTTTTTGTTGAAATATCAAGTACTTGGTCAAACTTCTTCTTCGAACATTGATTTTTTTAATGAAGATTCATCTCACTCGTTGTAAATTCCTAGGAAAAAACGGTTCAAAAATTCAATACCTTCTATTTTGGAATCCATATTATCGGGTTAAAAATTTCACTTTTTCATGCAAAATTCGTATTTTGGACTCCAAATTTCAATTATTCGTATCTCTCTGTTTGAAAAATCTTCGTTGGAATGAAATTCAACTATTTTATCGGAAATATGTCTCTTTGTTCTGGAAACCAATCGCTCTCAGTAGAAATTTGATCTTATTCGGTCAAATCTTGAAATATTTTGGGCCATGTAAAATATTTACTTTTGAACTCTCAAATTTATGTGAGGATAATTGATACCTCCTCCTTTCCGAACCTATTTTTTATTTCATTCAACTTATGTTTATTCTCATTTCTTTCTCATCCATTAAGTTCAGCCTGTCTTATTTATTCTGCATGAAAATTTATGCTTATATACAGTGGTAATTTCACTTAGAAAATAATTATTACCACAAAAAAAATCACCCAAAATATAAATATTTGACAATTAGATAATATTTGCAAGTTTTAATAGAAAATTATGATAAAGAAAATTAGAAACTTCAATTTTGAAAATTTCATGAAATGTTTCCAAATTTTGAACATTGGAAATATAAAAATGGAATATGGACAAACAGGATGATGATAATTATCCTACATAAAAAGACACGTTTAAGCACACACGTGCATCTCCACATAATGCTAAATATATTTTTCCGAAGAAATAATTTCTTAAACTTACATGGGAAAGTTTCAGGAATTATTTACCGAAAAAATAGATTTTGGGAAGAGTGAATAATGAATTGGGGCCCAGGATAGGCTAGCGCCGTTACTGCGCGCAAAGGATAGAGCACTTTCTCCTTTTCTTCCTACTAGGTTCGAGTTCGCGCATCCAAATGAGCGGTCCAGTTTATATGTCGATAGTTGAGATCAATAGAAAGTCATATTATAAGAGGAGAAGTACATCTTTAAAATGAAAAGTAGTCTGCCATAAGGAAAATTTATTGGTTGTCAAAGTATAGAGGACTGTCGTGAGGGTTGGGACCCTTCTAGACTTTCCTCTGTAGCTTTTGATTACATTCGTAATTTGTCGGAATTTCTGTCTCGTATGAAAGAAGAGTCGACAACAAGAAACTTTTTCATTGGACAAAGCAACGCGCACTATTGAAAAAAGTAATTACAAATTAAAAAAATTAAAAATGTAGTTAGGGTTGTGTATTATAGTCAGGGTTGGGACACTGGCATAAATGTGTGTAATTTGTGCCAAAACATTTTTTTTCAAAGAACATGAGATCATTCTGTTTATTTATTCAATAATACAGACTTTTGACGTAGAAACATCAGTCAGATTCTATTGTGACACGAATTTTGATTTTGAATTGTTATTTTTCTTTATGTTATGTTATGATTATTTAATTTTTGTTATTTTTTGAATATGATTATTTAACTGAATTTTTTTTTGGAGACAATTCTATTTTTTAATTTTCCAATGAATGTTACGATCTGATAAATAATGAATTTGATATGTCTCGACCTTGACTACAAAGATGTCTCAATCCTGAATACAAGCACTATTCAATATCACTTTACTACAGAGACATTAAAGGGGTATCTACAAATTTGAAATAGATACTCACTTCAGCACTGACATGTTTTCCCTCGGAGTTTTAAAGCAATCATGCAGAACTGTATAAAACTCTTCAAGGTATCCGAAATAAACGACAACATAGTACTTCAACCAAGCAACCTCTGACACGAGCGATGCACGAAAAAGTTGCAGGTTACCAAAAAGAGTAATACAACGCTGAGAAACAGATGGCCATTTTATTTTTCTCCACGACTACCTTGTGTCTTTTTTAAAATTTCAACTTACTTTATTTGAAAATGTCTTATTTCCAGGATTATAATCTGGAATCATTCGATTTCAAACGCTCCGAATTAGAAATTATATAATACTCTCTTTTCAAGAATGTTCAATTTCGGACTCATCAAATCTAGAAATCAGAAATATGCTAAAGGATAATTCATTTTTCATTTCTCTCGATTAAAACTCATTCAATTCATAGTTCTCTCGATTTGGAATTATTCAACTGAGAGCAGTAGCAGTTTAAAATTTATGTGTAACTATTCAAATCTCAACATTGGAAATTTGTAAGCATCCTAAAATGTTTTATTTGGAAGATTTTCAATTCCAAATTATAGAACTTTAAACATTTATGAGTGGAAAGTGTACTTATCTCCAAATTTTAATCTGATATCAAATTTGAAAGTTTATTAATTAGAAGGACTTGCCCTCGCAGCTTGCGCTTCTTTACTCCTGTTTTTTTTTATTTTTCAAATTAGTTGGTTTAAATTTTCAAAAGTTTAGATACTCATGTTGGAATTGTTTAATTCCAGTTGAAACAAAAGCTTGAATGATTTATGATTATTATGAATATGTTTTCAAATTGGAAATTTTTTAAATTGAAACTGTTTTATTGAAATTATTTTTCATCAAAAGTTATCAGAATGGTACTAGAATTAAAATAATTGCAACTTTACGTTTTCTCCATAGAATAATTTCTTATTTAGATTTGAATAGTTTCAGATTATATATCCTAAAATTTCAAACTGTCCCTTCTCTCGGTTGAATAGTTCAAAATTGAGAGAATTTTGAATTTTATGAGTTTTAATCGAGAGAGTTGAAGAATGAATTATTTCGAAGTATACCTCTGATTTCTAAATTTATAGGGTGTGAAATTGAACAATTCTGAAGAAAGTATATAATTTCGGGATTGAAAATTACAATTCTGGAAATAAGACTTTTTCAAATGAAGAAAGTTCAAATTATTTTGAATTTATAAAGTACTCAAACAAAAACAATTTTCAGCTCAAAGCGCTCTAAGTTTGAAAATATAGCCATTAGAATAAAATTATTTCAATTTTGAATTGAAGAAAGTAGGAATCAAATATGCTCCAATTAATATTCGACAAAAAAAACATTTTTGAATTTACCTTTGGATTATAGAATCTTGTCATTTTTTTCTTTGAACGTTTACAATTGTATAATTTCATATTTGAAATTTGGAAATGCATATTACAAAATTTCAATTTTTGTATGTTTTATTTGAAAGCTTTCAAAATTGGATAATTTCATACAAAAATATTGGAATTTGAAATATTCACACCTAAGTTTCCAAATATTACAATTTCAAGTGGAAAGTAATTTAATTTGTAATATTTTCAAATAAAAACGTTAGAAATTAAACCCTTTTGAATGAAAAGCTTCAAAAATTAGGTAATTAAAAATTGGTAAGATATATAAAATTTAACAATTTCTTATTCCAACCTTTAATACGGACAAATTCATATGGACATAGTAATTGGAATTTTATCATTCTCAGATAAGCATTCAAACCCCCCTAATTTGGATGTAAACTAGAATAAAAATCATGTTAAATATTGATAAAGAAATAAATTCTTCTTGATCTGTTGCAATTCCATGGGATTGCAGAACGAGATAAAATTATTTATAGAAAACTAATATTCGATTATTCATTCAGATTCTCTAATTTTCTTCTCCAGAGATGTTTCTTGAAAGTTCGCCAGATTCAGGTAGAGTCCATACAAATGATCAGTTTTCAGAAAAACAAATGAATAACTCAATCGAATCATTCTTCCCTAACTAGGTCGTTTCTTCATGATAACATCAAAAAAGTACTGAGATGAAATTTTTCTCACTTTGTTTGAACCATAGAAATGTTTGAAGATCAGTGGATTCATCTTGCATCTAATTGGCGAGACGATTCACAACTCTTCTCTGATATACGTAAGAGTTTTCTCACTACTTTTTTCTTTCTAATTGAAACCAAATCTAAATTTGGAATATTATATGATGTTTTTTATTTGCAGAAATTTAGGAATGGCTGATAAAGAAAAATGTATATCACTGTTCGATCTCATTATCGTTTATATACTATTTATCAACACTGTTTCTTAACTCTAAGCCTTCCATCCGGGTAATCATTCCTGCCATGTATGAGATTCACCTTAGGGATGTTTACAGTCATATAGCCCCTTTTTCTCCGAAGCGAATGTACCTGTAAAACAAGAATTTCTATAAAATTTCAAGAATTGACCATACAGCAAGCGTCAATTTTCAAAACAAATGTAATTTTTTGTATCCTTATCGGAGGAAATTTATTGCGCGTACGCGCTAGAAACTCTAGTTAATATTCACTTTCGAGCAGTTACAGGGTTTCAGATTCGATTTAGTTTTGAAGTCAAAGGTTTCCGAAGCACGACAACAAATAATCACACAATGACTCAGTCAAGAAGTATCTTGAGTCTGCAAGAGATCACGAGAAGACTATACTTCGCTCGTTTTGCATTTAAATTAAAGCTCGCGAGTGTTTTGACCTGTCTGCAGCCAGTCTACATCTTCTACTTCTTTTCCTGTTCCTCGGTCAGACAACTGTTGATATCTTGAGTGACTGACCTGCTAGAAATATCCTCAATCGGTTCAGGGCCAGTGGAGTCTTTTCTTGAAGCTAGGTTTGCTAGCCTGTCCAAGATCTGATTGCCTTTGATACCACTGTTTCAAGGAATCCAGATATACTCCAGTGCCTTGTAGGTGCACTGGAGCACAGTCATGATTTCGGATCGAAGGACTGTAGCGCAAGATCTTACCGGAATTGTGAAGCTGATTCCTCTCCTTTTTCGGGAGTCACCAGCTCCAGTTGTCTTTATCACTGAACACGTGTGTCTCTCCATTAGCCGATTCCTCTTTCATGGATGTCGGTTGAAATCAACAACTTTGTGGGGATTCTTCCTCCGTTAACTATGTTTAGTTTCCAAGCTGCCTTGGCAGTACCAACTTTAATGATTAGATGAAGAGGCTCTTAAGCCGTTAGTGCCTCCAGTGCCATTGTGGGAATCAACCTTGAGGCTCTAGTGACGCCTCTAAGAATCAGTTTCCTTATTCTTTACAGTCGAGAACTTACAGTATATGGCTAAATACTGCTCTGCTAGACTACAACATCATCCGGCGCATTGATCTGGAAATCAGGATCGCTGTGTAGATCCACATAAGTGTCTCTTTTTTCCTATTGCACCTTCCAAAAGAGATTCTTATCTAAGATGAATTCAAGATGATTCGCTTGTTCTTTAATTGCTAGTAATGTATTCGTGGTTTCCCACTTATGCCGTCTGCCACCAGCTATCTACTGTTGCCAGTATCTGCTGCATTACCCCAAAGAGCGCGTCAAGATGTTGACCGGGCACTATTACCCACGATCCATGAGTAGATAAAGCAGTTTATCCACTACCAGATACCACAGAAGGGGCGACAGAACATCTCCCTATGGAGAGCCCGGGTTTTTAGAATCCTGTTGCCCAGCATGTGGCAGGTCCAATCTACGACCGTTGTCGAGAAACCATGATCGATCATGGCCACTCTGATCATCTCTCTAAAAATGAGGTTGAGGGCGCCTTAATTTCTATGAAGGTACTGATCGCAAAGCCTTTCTGCTTGAAATGACCTTCAATCAGTTCAACTGCTTTGCATAGGGATGTTTCGGTCGAATGACCCGCTCTATAAGCGTGCTGCTTTTCGCGGAGTGGAGTGGCTTTCTTGAAAGGACATTGTCGCCGATATATCAATTCACAAGTCTTTCTTCTATTTTTAGTGGGAAAGATGTGAGGCTGACCATACGGGAACCCCTTTCATCCTCTCTACTTACTATTCAAGATGATCACTTAATTATGCTTAACATACGAACACGCTGCGCAATAATGTGTTCGTAGTGGAGGCTGTTCATCCTCACAACTATCCCTATTAGGACCTTTCCTCCGCAAAATGTTACGAATATGTGTATTGACTCACTCAAACCCGCGTCTCTTGTCTTGAATGGACTCGGTGTCAAGACGTGTGCACATATGAACAGTGGACCGTGTAACTGTTGAACGATGCATTTTTCTGAAAATAAAATTGATAATCTTGATTAAAATATCCATCAACATATTCCAAAAGATACAAATACGGGTTCACCTGAAATCAATGCATAAGATTATCAATTTTATAACGATAAAAATAGTTGATATAGTCTATAATTGGTTTGAATAGATTTTGCAGGCCTGTTTGGAAGAAGCAAATTGCTCCTTGAACTTTCTTTTGCATACAAAGGCCTAAATAGCTGGCCGTGGTGTGATAAATGATGATCGTGCTTCACTTGATAAGAGTAGTTAAAACCCAATCGTCGTCCACCAACTAGTGCTCGGCTAGGCGACAGTAATATTCCGAAGAAATAATTATTGGAAGCCCTGTGTTACATTATTTGGGATAAAGATGGCATTTCGACAGATTTGATGGAAACCAGAAGATTTTTAAACCTAATAGAGAGCGCTAGCAATGAATCACCCACACCGCCTTCAAGGAACACGACTGGGCGACTAAATGCTTTCCGTGGCCAAACTTGGAAAATACATGTAATTTTTTACAGATTATTTATGTTCACTCAGTGGTTTGTTTCCATAAAAGAATAATACATGTATAATAAACTGGAAAATCATGACAATATTGTCTTGCACTTTGAAATATTGAACATGCAATTGTTCATTCAGTTGATACCGTTGAACACGAAGCTATTTGAAAGTGGAAGACGATTTCTTCTACTATTCTTCTCTCAAATGTTTCGACATATTGCTGTTTATTATGCATAAAATTATTTTTTGGAACATTGATTGTTTGTAAACTCACGCAGTGCTTCACTTTTAGGGATTTGTGCTGGATAATGAGGCGAATCCGCACATGAAATTTTTTGCACAAAACAGAAGAAAGAGAAAATGATGAAAAAACCCATGTTTGTTGATTGTTGAAATCTTTCCCTTAGAAGTTCTTTTATGCTATACAACAAAATGGCTAAATATAACTTTTGGATTTTGGCTTTTTATACCATAAAACAAATATCTGCTGTTCCGCAGACCGTAAAATGTGGCGATTACAATAATATTTCACAAGCACACACTCACACATGCATGTACAATATAATGGCTTCATAGTAATGCGAAAAATATTTTCGATAAAAATGCAGAGTGAGTATCACTCAAACGTTTTTGATAAACGTTTTACATTTGTATAGGGCGTATCTCTCCTTTTGTATAAAAAATGTGGGATCGGCAATAGGAAAAAAGGAAGATACAGTTCTTTTATTTATTTCTGAATTTTCATTGCCAAAGACAATAACATTTTTGGTACATGACCTCGTTTTTGTCGGGTAGAACAGACAATGCAAAAATTGGTAAACATATAAAATTCTGAATTTGAATAACTGAAAATTATTTTGGTTATGCAGGAATTGAAGAAGTAGCGAGCTATTCAGAATTTGAGAAATCTGCCTGTCTCGCAGGCACCTGAATATTATTCCCTGTAGCTCGGTCCAAAGATCCTTTATTTGTTGATTTTCCAAATTCAACTCTATATCACATCCGCAAATACGTGGAAATACCTGGCTTAAGACCCTCGATACGTAGGGTTTGATATACATCATAAACAAGACTCTAATTCGAACAGTAGAACCACATTATTTATTTACAGAAGATTGAAAGAATCATGTTGACGTTATTAGGTAATGATAACTACTTAGCAATACTAATTGTGACGCGCTCCGAAGAGAGGGACATAAGAGCAAAAAATCAATTTCAGGATTATGGTCGTTTTATATTCATTAAGGGTCGCTTTCTGATTATTCGTACACAGAAAATTCTTTTTCGAGTATTTTTTGATCTATTACAATTTAAACACAGACGTTCCAGCTGAAGCATATCCAGCTCTCGCCTGTTCTTTCCCTCCTCCTCTAAAATCAGCGTTTTCACTCATAGGTCCCTTTCTTCGGAGCGCGTCACAATTAAAGTAGCAATCGGAGCCGATGATGGTAAAAGTGCTCATAAGCTCTTTTAACCTTTCTTTCTATGAATGTTCTGAGTTAACGCAGCGAAATCTTCTACTGATAATATTGGGACCGCCTAGGGTTAAGTAACTGCCCTTAGTATTAACTCGGTCAAGTCAAAAGAGCGCTAGTGGCTTAGGCGGTAGGACGCAGGCTCTTGAGCACCAATTTGAAAAAAAATTTCTTTCTCCATTTGCTACGCTGATTGGCTAAGTTAATGAAATTCGCAAAGATGCAAAAACGTTCGGAAAAGTATCTATTAATTTGCTCTTTGTGATATAATATAGTGCATTAACTGAAGTTGCCTCGCAAACAGTGCCTGTAGTCTTTGGCCAAAATCTTCGAATGAATCTAGTTCTACGCGCAATTGTAAAGGCGCCGTCTACTTTTAGGTTTAAGTTTATTTTAAGTTTCGATTTAAAAGTTGTCAGTAATGCTACTTAAGCAGCGTGAAATTCGAAAATGTTTTTCACTTGAAACGTGAAAAAAGTTCGCAGGTATAGGATTCCAGCTCTCCCGAGCCTTCTAATGTACAGTCATTTGGCGCTTTAGGTGCAGCTGCTTCACTGTTTAGCGCCCTTCAAAAATTTACGAGCGACCACCTGCTTTGCCTTCGCTTTAAATCCGCCCCTGAGTCTTTTTTGAAACGGCTCAGAGCAGAGTTGGGGAATTCCTTGCGAAAAGGCTTCATGTCGAAGAAAGAAGCATTTAGAAGACCCGCTTGATTTAGAGTAATCAACACATGGACACACACGCTTGCATTATACACCAGGCCAGTGCGCTGAAAATAGGCATCTGACTGATAAAATCAGAAGAATCGCTCCGTCCACCCTTGCGTGACTAGAGAGGTTTCCGGATGGCATATTGGTTGAGGCTAACTTTGTTCGGCAAAGAGGTTCGCGTCCAATACTGTGCTATGTAGCACGCCTGGCATCCGATGCTGTTGAGTACACATCCAGAACATCACGTTGGGCTTCCTAGCCTGAGCGTCAAGGTGGTGCATACTCACTCCTCTATCGCTTACGTTGAATCAAATTTATCTATCGACTATGAGGGCTGTCAACATTTTTTGAAGAATCATACTTTCATTTTGATCTGCTACAAATTATTAAACTACGAGAATCATCCGAGAATGCCTTGATATCTTCAAAGATCTTTGAATAGAATATGGCATCTCTAGTAGGCCAATATAAATTCCATAATTGAGGCCAGTAACAAAACTGACAATATGAAATGCTTGACAAAAACATACGATTCTATTGAAGGTAGAAAATCAAGTTTCATTCGTCCAACAATACTCGTGTACAACCCTTGCCCTATGCTAATAATTTCGTTCCTCTCACACACATAGGGAATCAGAGACAAAACAGACAAAAAATTTTAGAGTGCATGAGAATCTCATTCTATGGTGACGATTATAATGATCTATTAAAAAAAGTTGAATGTATTTTTACAGACTCTATTGATAAGGTCGTTCAGATAGAGAACAAAGAAAGAAACATGAGTATGAATCAGAAAATTCCTTTCTTTAATAATCCCGAAAAAATCTGTGAGAACATGCTACGCTTCTCATTTTCTGGACAGGAATTATATATGAAATAGGGGGAAGAGCTAACAGATATAACTAGAATGTCCAGTGCCGTAACAAGCATTGGAAGGTAGGAATGATACATTATTTTGTTTATTTCAATGGTCTAAAATTTGTATGTAGATTTATTTTAGAATAGTACGCTTACTTCATGAGAAGAGCATTTTGATCAGTGCACAGTGGTTGAAAATCCGAAACAACGCGTTAAAACCTTGAAACTTTTTTGTTACCGATCAGGATGAAATTCACTGTATCGTGTTCAGGGTCCGTTTCTGTCGGGAAATTCAAACAAGCAGTTATTTCTATGCATTAGTCTCGAGTAGGTAGCCACTCAAAGTTGAACTTCCGTGTCTTCGCGTACACTCGAAAGTTATCGTCTGTAAAGAGAAGCAACGTTTTCGAGGATATATGGGCTCGATGCATCTTTACCGTGAAGGTACGTAGAGTGTTTGAATATAAATTTGAACTGGTAATATTGATATTTGCGTCTGTCAAAGAAGTCCGAATGGGAGCGTTCTCTCTTTGTTTTGTTTGATAAAAATTTTAATGCTCAATGGAGAATTAGTTCATGAAATACGCTGAGTTGAGCTTACAGCCTTAATGTTTTGTAACAGGAAAAGTGTCTGGAATAAAGTGGCGTCGAGATCAGCTGCGGAAATTTGCAGGTTTGATTTTTAATGCGATTTTTATGTGGCGTGCAGGCGTGCCGTTTTCCAGGCCCAGCTGGCGCGGTGGGGGACCAGCATACGACCGTGCGCCACAGTGGTAGGAAATTCCAAACAACGTGCCGCAACCCCGCTAAAACATTCAAAGCCATCAGTTTTTAGTTCTAAGAAGGGTGAGTGTGTACTGCAAAAATTTCGATATCATTCCGTTAGAAAAGTCGTAGGTCATAATATAAGTCAAAAAAAGCCAGTGAATGGTTTCCGCACCCCTCGCTCTTCACTAACCAAGACAGAGGGAAGTAGAGGGGATAGGACGTAACCCAGGACCCTCTGCTGGAGCTCATTAGGGGGACTAGGAGACCCGGCGACCAACTCTTCTTTGTTTGTGACCGCGGGGACCAACTAGTGTGCGGTATACACGAAATGCGCTCGCGGTCGGAGTTTTACCCGAAAGCCAGTGGGCTCCCTCGATTTTCTTCCTGAGTTGCGCCCACGGTCATATTATAATACGGCGAGAAGCTGCCTGAGCTGCTTGACTTCTGTTACTGACCCTCGCTGAGCTAGGGGTCTATCAAAATATAAAAAATGGTTATTTGGCAGATGGAAGTTAAGAAATACTGTACACTCATCGCTTGACTGGGGGCCGGTCTGGGGGATTGTGGTCCTTAAGCGAGAAGCAATTAGAAATCCATTTCGAACCCGATTTGGAGCAACGACTGACTAGGCGAAGGTAAACACTCAGGACCGTTTGTATAGTCTCTGAACCGGTGCGTGAATACGTGCGTCGCAAGTCTCCAAGTAACTAACTTTTATACTACGCATTACAGTACTGCCTTTTCGAGGCTGAGGGACCGTCATGCTGCGTCTTGCGAGACTCGGGGGGAGGGACAGAATAACTCAAGCATGAACAGCCGAGAATTTGGCACTCTGTTGTGTTTGATCGTTGAACTACTCTATTCGAAATTCGTCTTTTAGGATTAAATTAGATTACTTTAGATTGAAACCAAAAATCTTTTGTGGTAGAAAAATCATTCATTTTTGCTAGAGATTTATTTTTTGAGTTGATATGTATTAATCCCTATTGTGATTTGAAATGTAACTATTTTTCTAAGGAATCCATTTTTTTCAGTTTGAAATAAATGTTCCTGAATGAAAATTCAAATAATAATTTTTTTGTTCAAAAAATCATATTTTTCTGTTAAAATTAAACTCCTTCGTGAAAATTCATATTTTTTTTTTAAAGCGAGCATCCTGGTTGTGTTAATAGAACTACTTTCTTCGGATTTCGTTTTTTTTCGGAGAAATACAATTATTTTTATTATAAATAGAATCATTTTTGGTGAAAGAATCATTCTTTCTATTGAAGACGCCTTATTCAAGTTCATACGAAAACATCCAACTGTGATAGAAAACGTTGTGTTTTTCACAATTTTATTCTTTGGTTCAAAATTAACAGTTTCAACTAAAAAATCAAATACCATCTCTTTTTAGATCAATAAGTGAGCCCTTTTAGTCAAAGTTTGAATCTTTTGCTGAAAATTTATATTTTTTAGAAAACATCAATTATCTTGGTTGAGCATTGTTACTTTCGTTTGAAATTATTCTTTCTCGCTGAAAATCATGATAGTCAATTTTTATTTGAAAAGTTATCTGCGCAATTGATTTCAGAATTGAATATCCTGTTGAAAATTAATTTTTTTTTTTTTTAAAATCATCTTGCTTGAAGATTCATATTTTGAGGTTAAAAATACAACATATTTTCATGGAAAATGTCAATTACGTACTCCTTCAAAAGGCATTTAGGAATATCTCTGGAGAAGCCAAATTGGATTCCTTGGTACATTGTCCGTACACACTGAAAAAGAAAAATAAATCTACTCCTGAAAATGCTCACAGAAAGTAAGATGTGTAAGAATATAATACAAAAAGGAAGAAAAATATTATAAACTTTCAACAATTTTTGTCTAATTACATTCTCATTCTGAATGACAAGGTATTGCTTTAATGCGAAAATTGATATTCGCGTATTTAAAGGGATCTCCCCGTTTCGAAATCCCCTGAGTCAGAAAAAACGATTTTTACGAAGGTGTCTGTCTGTCTGTACTCTGTGATCTGTATACTCGATAACTTTCGAAAGAATGATCATATTGGATTTGCATTAGCACCCATTTTCAGAAACAAAAATACAAACCGTGTTCGTGAACCAGCTGTTTTTGATCAAGAATAGAAGAGGGGTAGCATTTTGAACATTTTTTGGAATTTTTTTTACAACACTTAAAAATTCCAAGTACGATCTCCTGTAGTACGTAAAAAGTGAAACAATTTATTCTAATGATTTTTTTTCTATAAAAACTAAATTTTCAGAAATGTGGCATTTTCCAAATTCGAAAATATAAACGAAAATGAGAAGTTTTAGGCAAATAACGCAAGATTGAAGAGAAATTCAAGGAGGAAAAATGTTTCTTTTTGGAATCCCCACAAGATCGTGAATACAACTTTTTGAATTTTCACAAAAAATCGAAAATTCCGATTCCGATGGCACAAAAAAAATGGAAAACAATGTACGAAGTATATTAATTAATATTATATACATTTGATGCATTAGAGTTAGTGGTAACATAGAAAAGTTCGCGTTTCGGACAGATTTTTACATTCTCATCAGAGAAGGTATTAGATTTGTGTAGAATTTGCCCCCCCCCCCGTAGTTGGGAAATTTTCACGGTTTGATCGTCACTTAACCACCAAAAATAGTGTTTTAGGCTG